>JADRCC010573964.1:0-13826 GCA_019843855.1 Hylomyscus alleni | reverse complement strand
TAGCTATGGTAGCATTTTTATCTTCTCTGGAACTTGAGACCAAGGCCAGGTTGCAAAAGAACCAACTTTGTTCTGTGCTGAAAGATCCTGTTTGCGGCACAAGCATAGCCTCCAAACTCTAAGGACCTGGAAAGACTCCATTGTACAGAGTTTTTGACACACTGTGGGATTGCCAATATATATTTATCAATATTGTGTTTTTAATAGCACAAATTAAGTATTGTTGAGTACATTAAAAATATCAAGATGACACTTCACTTAAATTTGAAAGAAAATCTTAGTTGTAAATATTTATTTAAATATCTTAAAAGTGGTATAAATTCTCTGGTTGTCTGAGACTCCTGACCCCCTTCCTAGGCCTAACTGCCTCAAATCCCATCCTTCCCCATATTCCACCATCCATAATAGCTCTTTAGATTGGTCATCTGTGACACCTCCCAGAGTATGTCTGATGTTCCCACTTACATTCAGCTACAAGCCTCAGCCTTTAGTTTAGATTGAATTGCCCTTCCTCCAGTGTCCCCTGGCGGTAATTTCATCTCCACTGGTCCCCATGCTACTTGGCAACTCTCTATTCCACAGCTCCATGTTTTACTCAGAAATGAGCCTGGTTTCATGCTAGTGTCTTCCTTTCTCCACAGCTGCATTATTTCTGATTAAAGCCCGAGTTGATCGCTTTAACTCTTGTTTGTACTATGGGTGCTTATTTGTTTTGCTTTTGTTTTGTTTTGTAGGTAGTGTATTAGACTGAAACTTTTATTTATGTCTTTCTGTATTTAAGCTCTACCCAAACCAAACCAATATTTGATTTCAAAGTTATATTTATTCTTGGGCACATTTGGATTGTCGTTTGTTTAGTTACCAGATCAATCCTTGTTAATCCTAAAGCAAAACATTTTTTTTTCTTCAGTGTGAATAAGGAAGACAAACAATTGTCAGAGGGCTCTTTGAAATATATTAACCCAGAGAAAACAAATTAAAAATTCAGTGTCGCTGCCCTGTTTAAATTAAATCCTAATCGGAAAAAAATCTGACAAAATACCAAAGATGCTACATTATGAGATTAATAAAGAATTCAAATAAAACATTTAAAATTAAATAAGTGGTTTATCCTATTAGCCCTCTCTCCGTTTCTCCTCTCTCTCTTCTTCAACCCCACCTAAAGGCAGCTTTCTCTGGGTATCTACAACTCAAAAGCAAGCAAATCTGCTTGAAGACCTTCCCAGAAATTTCTAAAGTTTAAGGGAGAGAAGAGAGCTGAATTCCAATAGGTCTCCACGTGCCTGTGTTAGAATGGTCCTGAAGGGTTCTAGTCTCACGGGAGCCAGCCAGTTGTAGGGAGAAGGTGGGAATCCAAAGTCACAACCTAGATGAAGACCAGTTGGCAGTAGACAGCAAATAGGAGAGAGAATTCCTTTTCCTAGGAATATGGCTACAGGTAGGTTGTCCAAACCCCAGTTGGTAACTCACATCACATAGTCAACTGTAAGTGGATTCAAGGGGCTATTAATAATGATAGAAATGATTATTACATTTTTAAAATGAAATAAACTCCAGAGGAAAGTGAGTTGGTGATTCCAAGGGGAGTTGGAGGGACCGGAAGGTGATGAACAAGATCAAGAGACAATGTATACTTACGTGGAATTTTCAAACAATAAATAAAGATGTTAGTTAAAATGCAATAAGATAATTAATATCATTAAGAATATTCTAATTCCTCTATAATATGTCTGAATGTTGATCAGCTTTCTCCCAATATCACCATGGTGAGTCTTGGTGTCACTGGACTGTTTCAGTAGCTTTAGTAAGAAAATAAAAATGAGGCTCTTCCACAGCCTTCACAGATAACTTTGTGCGTGTGCGTGTGCATGCATGGAAGTGTGATGGTGTGTTTCCATAACTGAGTGTGGGTGCACAGGGGTGGGCAAGTGCAGAAGCCAAAGAAGGACAAAGGGTGTCCATCGTGTCTGTCTTTGCCTTTTTCTCTTGATACAGGGTCCTTGACTAGACTTGCAGCAGGCTAATGGTCAGAGAACAAACAGCACACAGGCATGCTGATGGTAACGCCAGCTTTTTTGTGTGGGTCTGGAGATGTGACATCATCAGCCTTGTGGTGGATGAACAAGTGATCACCACTGAGCCATCTCTCCAGCCTCAGTAACTTTTTTCCTAAAGTGAAAGATACTAACTCCTGACTAACATCTTTAAATGTTTTAAAAACTACATTTCTCTCTCCCTTCCTCTGCTTCCCCACTCTGTGCATACATGAATTGCAAGCCGTGCAGTACATGTAGAGTTCTAATAACAACTTATAGGGAGCCAGTTATCCTTTCATTTTATAGGTCTTAGGGATCAAACTCTCACCTTCAGGCTTGGTGGCAAGTGCCTTTACTTTCTGAACCATCTGAGAGGCCCCTGACTCATATTTCTGTCTTAAGTAAAACTGCTAATCTTGCCATATCTTTGCCAGAGTGTATACTTTTAAGTATTTTTCTGGATCTAAAGTTATTTAACTTTTCATCTTGGCTATGAGAAAGTTAACTTTGTTACATGGTTAACAAAAAAACTATTTATTTTTTATATTAGTAGTTATTTATATATTCACCAAATCTTTTCTGTCAATGTGTTTTTCATATTTTAATTCTCACTGAGTATTTTCAAAAGAGTGATGTTGCCATTTGTATTTTTACTTCATCAGTTTTAGTGGACAGGTTATTAATGTGTATGAAGCATATTGTGTTGATCATTTTATTTGAGTATTTCAATTTTTCTTTTATACTTATATATACTATACATATTCAAAGATTAAAGCAATGTTGACTTGTAGTTTTTATGTATTCTCTTAAAATTCTTTACAAAATTTAATTGTTTAATTCATTTGGAATTAATTTCTGTTTTATAAAGTGAAACTTACCGCTTTTAATTATTTTCCCTTCCTCTGCTTATTACAGGTAATATTTATATTATCACTTTTCTCTTGTTGACACTACAAAATTTGATTCTAGAAGGCAGGATCATGTTCTGTTTTCTCAGGAAATAATCCTAGTAGCTAATACAGTCTGTGGTTATATGCATAGTTCTGATTGAGTATTTATAAGGCTTTGGAATTGTTAATATTTTTATTTATTTTCTACATTTATTCCAGTGTTGTTGATATGTTGAATTTGTATATTTTTAAGTTATTATTTGAATCTGGAATGTCCCTCGCAAGCTCATGGTTTGATCACTTGTTGAACAGCGTTTAGGGGATTGGTTACTTTAGGAGGTGGGTCTAGATAGAACAGACAGAGCACTAACATCATTTTGAAAGCTATAGCCCTGTCTGCAGCATGGGCATCTCCTGAACCTTGGTCCAGAGCTTGGGCATTTCTTGATGCTTGGTCCACTGTAGGAAAGAAATACCAGCCACCTTGAACTCAGATGTGCATTCCCTCGCATATGAACTGAGTCCTCTGAAACCATGGGCCAAAATAAATCTTTCTTTCTCACCATAAGCTGCTTCTGTTGGGTGTTTTGCCATTAAGACATACCTTGACATTTTAACATTTGACATACAAGTAAAATTTGCCATTAGAAACACAAACACATGTTTGTCATAATCAATTTTGAGCAATGTGAGAGCAATATTACCGGACTCAACTTGTTTTATATACTTGAATTCAACATTGACACAAGCCCTGAATTTATCTGGAAATTTTAATAATTCAAAATCAAGGGAAACACATGCCTTATAGAAAAATAGTCATTCATTTTTGCTTTTCACTTTAAATGTCTAATGAGACTAATACATTTTACATGTCAAATATTACCCTCAATAAATTCTTTCAAAACAACACTATTAAAAAACATTTTGGTGCCTCATACAAGGATTTTCAAATTTGTGTAAAAATGACTTAATTATACCAATTAAAACTTAATTATATGATTAAAGCTTAATTATACCAATTTTATTACTAGTGTATATAAACTCAATAAATTTGTAGACATTTTTTCTCTCCTTGGGAGGATGAAACGTTATATATAGATTTCATTCAAAATATCAAAGTCATTTCTTTAAGTACATTCACTTTTCAATAGGATATTTGAAGCATCACTAAGCCTTGAAAGATGATGGTAAATGAATGTTCCTTGATGAAATTGCTCAAGGATTCTGCCAGAGTGACAAAACCAATTCACTGCCACAAGAAAAAAATTAGGCATCCTTTATTAAAATGAACAGAAACTGTAAGTCCAGAAGAAAGAGCATGGATTTGAAGTTTCTAAATCTTTCAGTATTGCTTTTCTGAAATCTAAGTTCTCCAAGGAATTTCGATTCATTTTCAGCAATCCTTAAGCAAACACTGCAGTTCTGCAGGAAGAATGCACAGCATAGAATTAATTGTTTGCAATGACAGGAAATGTAAATTAAAACATAAGTAGAAGCCTTGCTTGACTTCTTAACTGTGGTTTACTAGTTATAGTTGATGTTATAAAGCTATTTACCTAATACCAAACATAATTCTTGTTAAGAGAGGACTCCAGCATTGATCTTTCTGGTATGGAGTTTAGAGTTCTACTTTCATATCTTAGCACTCAAGTCATTGCAAGCGGTTAAAAGACATTTGCTACCAAGCAAAGACTGGTATATATTTCAGTTTGCTTACCAGTTATTGTTACTTTTGCAATAAGCAAAAATGAGTAACTTATTTAGTAAAAAAAATCACAAACATGACATAATTTTACTAATCATATACCAGCCACTGTGGTAATTACTTTGACAAATTCTTATATTATCTTATCATGTATTAGGAATCTGAGGCCCAAGAGGTTGATTTTGTTTTATTTTATATGTTTTCCATGAGTTACTTGTCTGAGGCTATGATCTGAAGGTTTGTTTCCAGCAAAAATTCAAATGCTGGCATCTAATTTCTAAGGTGATCCTTTTAGTGGAGAGGGAATTTGGGAGATGACTAGGTCATAAGGGTGAAGCCTCTGGGGGAGAACCATTACAAGGAAGGAGGACTTCGAAGGGGAGTCTCTCCCTCTTGTCATTTGAAAGCACAAGGAGATGCTCTCCACCAATCAGAAAACTCCCCTCCAGCACTGCCAGCCACTCTCTCTGTTACTCTCACCCTTCAGAGCACTAGCTCTGTAAGCCACAGAAGTTATGGCACTTTGTTGCAACATCCTAGAGAGACAAAGACAGTTGGCAAGCAGCATTGCTGGGCTCAAACTCTGAATTTTCTGCCACAGTCATACATGATGCTTCAACTTTATTCTGTTCAGACTACAATATTTCTATCACTCAGTGAGAAAGGTAGCTTCAATTTAGTTCAGATTTTCCCCGCCCCCCATTTTTTTTTCTTTCAAAAAAATAAAAATGTAAGTTAAGAAATACATGTTGGAGCTGAAATGCAAGTGGGAATCTTGCAGGACCTCCTGTCCCTCACAGTTCTCCTTTCCTGAAAAAACTCAAAGGGAAACTTTCTCACACCTGTGGGGCTTTCTGGCATGCTTGTAAACATCACAATTTCAAGCAGCTAAATTGCAGTATTTTCCAGGATTGTAAGTGGAAAAAAAACAAAACAACAAACAAAAGACAAAATTAAAAATTTGGCATCTTCACTGCAACTGGCATCACACACACCTACACACACACATACACACACACACACACACACACGTACACACACACATACACGTACACACACACAACACACACACATACACACACACACACACACACACACACACACACACACACACATACACACACCTCTACTTGCAAGCATCACTGCATGGAAAGCAGGGAGACATGATCCAGGAAAGATGAAGAATGAAACTCGAGACAGAATGTAGACAGTACCATCTTTGAGAGCACTGGGTCACCTCCTCCAGGGACCAACCTCTTGATTTACTCTTTTAGATGTTTAAACATAGTAAGATTCCTGACCCAGAACTATTTCAATAAAAATGAATTCTACTAGCTAATAGAGCTCAGGGTGGGTCTAGAGGAAAAATAGATTCTGTTGGTGGAGGATGTAACATACATGGGGCACCTTTTCAGAGATGGGTTCTATTTACTACAGAATTAGGCCCTAATATGACGCTAAAGATATTGTGGGAATCTGGGTGGAGATTGGTTGCTGACAAAACAGAAAAGAATCACGGGGTTGATTGACCATTGATCTGGCATTCCAGGCAACCAGGCCTCATTCTTTTCCTTCTGTTGAAGAGAATAGGCCCACATGATTAACAACCCCAGTTTCTCCAAAGCTTATTCTAAGTTGTGCTTCCTATAAAATGATATCTTACAGATCATTAAAAAATGATTTAACAAACTAACACTCATTGAAATTTACACTGTACAGGCTGCTGGGCTGAGGTAAGACCCAGAAGAAGGCTCTCTACAGGAGGCCTCAGAAACATGTGAGAAATAATTATCTATCAGACAAAATACGCTATGCATTGCTCTGGAGAGACAGATCACCTTTGAATGACTAAAGCCATAGTGGCCCCTGAATCAGACCTGAAGAACAACTGTAAAGGGGAAAAAGACACAGGAGTTGTTGTGGAACTAGGGCTTTGACCTGACTGTTCACTACCAACTTGATTTATATTGTAACATGGTCTGACTTCAATGCCTCTTTCTGATATGTTTTTCAAGCACATCAAGCAGCTATTGGGAGCAATGGCAGTGGTAGGAGGACTGACTAAGACTGCATATTCTTTATATAGCAGAGTCCTAAACACAGCCCCATTGACATGGCTCAGGGCTGTGCCCAGACCTTCAGCTTCAGCCCTTCTAATGTTGATTCATCCACACTTCTTCCTGCTTCTGTTCCTGAAGTACTTATTCTCTCTACTTCTACAACTTGGCACTGGTTTCCCAACCTACTATCCCAATGAGAGATCTATCAATGACAGATAGCTAGACAGTTGAACATCTGACGATACAACTATACATTTTCCATGACTTTTAATTGCCTTTGAATGACCAAAGTTCTAGATGATCTATATTTTTCTGAGTAGCTGGCTAAACTTATTCCTTGAAATTTTTCTGCTTTATGCCTGGCTGTACAATGACACTGAGTTATTTTTGGTTCTCCCAGTGATTATTCTCTTCTTCACTTTTTCTTTTGAATTATATCTTTACACTTCCACCTCTCTACTTTGATTGGGCAACACATTTGTCTTTTGGGTCCTTGTTTAATGTCACTCATATTTTGCAGACCTGCCTTGACATCAAAATTGAGATTAAGTTCCCCTTTTTTGGGTACTACAATTCCTTTATAATTATCCCCACTCCTCACCATATTACTCTGTATTATAGTTTCTCTTTTGCTTGCTTTTGTCATGTTTAAGACTGAAGCTTAATAGTGTTTATGAAAGGAAACACAGAGGGAAGAACTTACTATAGTAGATATTAGACCCAAGGCAATATAATATAACATGGCATCCATACAACCTTAGAATGTGTCTTACAAGAAACTATATTTTGTGGTGAATTTTACTGGCAATTGTTGTTGGGTTATCCTCCTAATTCAAGAGTAGAGAGAAGAATGAGTACTAGTTACATCTATATTCATGATGTTAATATTTGCTTTGAGTTTATTATCTAGACATTATGGCAGAAAGGAAAAAATAGAACAAAGATTTCTATGTACTAAATCGTACAAATTAAAAGTGAATTATTTGTGTATGCATACTGTTAATGGAGTTCACAAGAAAAACTTTTTACAGATGGATGAAGACCTCTCCTTAGTCCTCTGAAGTCCCTTATTAGTTTGTGTGCTGTTTTGTCTGAAATGATTGTATTATAAGAAATGTTATCCTATTGCTCTCTATTGATTTTGTAAGACTTAGTTTAAAAAGGCTTACAATCATCCATCAAGCAGAAGAAACTTTCCTTGACAACATGGGTAACATCATCCATTTCTTAAGTCTGACTTGTGTTGGTATCTGTTTGCCTTTAGGACTATATCAAGAGGCCCTTGCCAGCTCTTGGCAGACTTTATTAATCATTTTCCTCTGCTCAAACACATCAGCTTTGTGGAACTCTCAACAATATCTTGCTGTCTCATTTGGCAAAGCCTTTTAACAAGAACAAGGACATTAAAGGAGGAAATGACAAAAAAAAAGAAAGAAGCATGTGTTTTAAAAAAATTTAAATAAGATATTTTAGTAAGTTGATTTCATGTCACCATCTTGAAAATTCACAGCAGTCAGCAATGTAAACATATACTTGACAAACAGCAGCAGCTTGCAGTCTACAAAGTTCATCTACTCATTCAGGAAGGCAGATGTTTCATTTACTATTCTTCATGTTATAGATTGGGATTATGTTTTTTCGTTCTATCTCTTTTTCTCCCTCTCTCTCTCGCTCTCTCTTGAAAGGAGAAGGAGAAAATTCCCTGACACGTACTAATATCATCTCACACTGTGGGCCAGATGGTGAAAAATGCAAGGGTTGCAGCTCAGTTTATGGACTATGCTGTGGGGGAAGGAATTTTCTCTCAGAGTGACTTTCAGATCACTTGCTTCTGAAATCTAAACATGAGTCAATGAGTAAAATAGTACCAGCCGAACTTCAAAAGAGTTCCTGCAAATAAGTGCTCTAAAATGCAATGAATCTGAAGGGTGAGCCCTACACACCCCACCCTCCCACATCCACCAGAAACAGACAGTTGGAAGGTCATTTTACATTCTATGATCCCGCCCTTTTGTGGACAAAGATTTTTGGAATGTAGCCGTTTTTGCTTTTTATATTATTTGTTTTATTTGCACTTGTATGACTAACTTTAAAGGTTTATCCAATTTCTTGAATCTTTGTCTTAATAAATGTAGGAGACAAACTATTATGCTCTCCCCCACACTTATTAAACATTGGCAGTACTTGAAGGGACCTCAGATATTACTGGCCTCACATCCTCATATGAATGGAAACACTGGAATAATAACTTTTTTTTTGGTATCATATGCTGCTCTGAAAGACTTGTAAATAAATGAAATGGAAACCAGTTCTTGTCCAGTATTCATGGTCTGCTATTTTCTTCAAATGCTATACTTGTCTAGAACACTTTTAAATGAAGCCATGACACTATTAAGCTTAATTTAAAAACTAGAGTCTAGCTACACTGATGCTGTGAGTACTAATTGATCATACCTCATAGCTTTCCATAAATGTTCTTATCACCTGTAGAATAGGTAATGAATGTTAGAAAAATACTATAGTTTTCCAAAGTCAAGGTCTGCTATATTGCTTAGGTATGTGAGTGTGTATGTCCACATATCTATGTGACTGTGTATTTGTATATGACCTGTTCTTTAAACACAAAGGTGCAAATCTTTATATTTGGGAGCACATTTATTTATTTGGTCACAGTATTTGACTGCATTTACTTAAGACTGCACCAGGGGAAACTCCAGGACATGCTAGTGTTTCATGCTTACAACCATGTGCCTGAAAATAAGAGTCATTCTTAACTTTTCTCATGGCCTGGCTAGTATTTCCAAACATGCTTTCTTTAAATGTTGGTTTTATTTATTCAGACGAAGGGATGACCAGTTGTACCACCCACAGCTTTGTGAATACATGGCTCAGGCTGAGCCTAGAGAGTTTCTATCTAATTATCCCTAGGTCTAGGTCTGACAGCTTCTAGTATCCATACAAGCCAATCTTCTGCAAGCATGGACCTTGATAGATTCATCCTCCAGCCAAGGCATAGAATGCTTCAGCATCCATGACTTACTGCTGAATAAACTCAGTTTTTCTAGCTCTTTTTGTACTTTAGCTGACTGGTTCAACTTTGTTCTTCTCACTCAAACTCTTCTCCCTGCTGACTGATTCTCCCAGATTCTGACTGAATTGATCTGCTTGGAGAAACTGCCTCTGAATTCCATGAACTTAACTGCCTTGATTTCAGGAATAGAACTGAACTAAAAGGAACCGCATGAGCTTAACTGAACTCAATTCTATTCAAGTGAACTGCACCAAACTCAACTGAACTTCCTTGCATTCAGTTTAACTGCACCAAACTTAGCTGAATTCAACTACACTCCAACTCTCTTCCTGTACTGGTTAAGTAGTCTTTCTTTCCTGTCCGCCCTTTTGATAGTTGGGCATATCCTATCTGCCACTCATTCTGTCAACTCTTTCTCTGATTCATCACTTTGTCTGCCCCTCAATAGACATCATAGTTTAGGATTACAAGTGTATACTAAAATGTGTGTATTTCAACCAGAGAGATTAAAGGTATGTATACTAAGGAGCTACATTCCAGCTGGATCGCACAGACCTAGGTCTTTAGAGGTGATCTCCTGCAAGAGTAACCACATTTCTGGATTAAAGTTTCTCCACAGTTGTCAGCCTTTCTACATCCTGATTTTTTTGTCACAAAGCATTCTGCCTTGTGCTACTTAATATCCCCAATTTCTCCACTCTAAGGAAAACTTAAAATTTTCAAGTTTGATTCTCACATGCTCTGAATTGCTGAATCAGAAATGGAAAAAGGGAGAGGAGAGGGGTGGCTGGGAGAGAAGGAGGGAGGGAAGGAGAGGGGAGATAAAGAGAGAGGGGGGAGAGAAACAGATGAAGATGAAGAATTTGAGAGAGAGAAGGAGAGAGACAAAAAGAGAGACAAAGGGAGAGAGGGGGAGAAAAGGAGAGATAGAGGAAGAGAGGGAGAGGGAGGGAGACAAAGTATCAGAGAAAATGGTTAAAATGTTAAAGATTTTGGCAAAGATACTGCATATGAAAGCGAGAAAAGGAGGAAGCGGGGCAGCATGTGTTGGAGAAATGAATAAGAGGTTCTCACAGACTAGTTTAAGGAGTCGCCACAGGATTTCATTATGAGAGGATGAGAAACTGGTCTTGAGAAGGTTCTGGGTTTTAAGGGAACTATATGTGATGATTTTAAGCATATATGCGTAAATGTTGGGTCAACATGCTGTGTTGGTGGTGGTGTTTCTGAGTTTCTTTTTGTTCCTCTATTCCAGCAACAACTCCATGATGACAGTGAGCTACAAAAAAAAATCCCTAAATTTACAATAATCCACTTGTTCTCACTTCTACACTGTTTTTTATCATCATTGCCACTAATTATAAAGAGATAATTTATAAGTGCCTAGATATCAAAAGTCTTTTATAAATTCGAAGTTTATGAAATCTAAGTGTTCTATGGACATTGGTGTGGATTTTTGAATGAAGAGCATGCTGTTTGAAATAACTGTCCATCCTAAGCTCATCTTCCCTTACTGATAAGCATGAAGAAGGTTCATGTCAAGATTGTCAGCCACAGTGGTTCGAAGAGGAGGGTCTTCTGTGCCCAGATGAAGCTATTGTGGGGATGTAACTGGCTAAGTTAAGGTCTGGAGTCTGAGAATCTTTATAGCAGCAGTCTTTAGAAGGTTGCCCATCTTAGGAAACCTGTTTGTGATTTATGATAATAAGTCACCAAAGACAGAAGAGGCTATGGGGCCAAAGAAAGAGGCAGATAAAAGGTTACACAAATCACAATTCACTGTGAACTGATACTGACAAGTGTGGCTTGTAGGACCACACCACAGGCTGTGTATTACTTCTCAGGGCAGAAGGCTTCATACACTAAGATGAACAAAAGCAGGTTCAGGAAAAGCAGGATGTACCTGGTCTTTCTCAAAGAAGATTAGAATACTCAAACATCAGGTGAGAAACAGTCTTAACAGAAGAGACCCACAGGAGTCAGTGGGCTGCACAACCTGCTCGTTGACTACCTTCATGGATTTCTTCATGTATATATTTTAAACTATTTCATGTATTATTATTGTGTATCAGTGTGGGCACATGTATATGCATGTATGTTCCTGTGTTCACAGAATACCTGGGGAAGTCAACTCGTGGAGTTGTTTCTCTCTACAGTGTAGGTCCCTGGGATCAAACTGAGATTAGCAGCCTTGGTGGGAGGGACCTTCATTCACTAATCCATCTAGCCAGCTCATTAGTGACTCTCTTAATCCTATGTAGTTTAACATCCACACCATGGGAACCTGGTAGGGAAACCAAGTTACAAACAAGATCCAGACTAAACCTATAAGACTTTTACTAGATCACAAATCAAAATGAAAAAAAAAAAAGACCAAAAACAAAAAATAGTATAATACGTTTAATAAATTTATATTTAAATAGAGTACATGGTATTGGGAGGGCAAAACAGTATGAAGACAGAGGACAGAGGACAGAAGAGGAACTAGAGGGGAGGGAGAGGGTTAATTTATCAAAGCATAATTCAGGCATATCTGAATATTAAAATATTTTTGAATTCCATGTTTATTTGCTTTAAAGAACCGTATTTCTAGATTTTTATAGCAAAATCTCATCAAATGACAATTACAGTAGGTGATAGCATTATTAAATAAAAATGTATGTTATCTACTATATAGTCTTTTACAAATTACATGTGTTCTTTGATTCTTCCTCTCCCTTCCTCTCTCTATATGTATATCATCTATATACATATACATCATATGCATATAGACATATACATACATATATACACATATTCATGCATATATGAATATATATATATATATATATATATATATATATATATATATATATGCTTAGAAACCACTGATTCAGGACTCCACAGCTAAAATCACTAGTTAGCCTGATTAGCATGTCTTCCAGTCAGCAGCAAAGTCCTACCACAAACCAAATTCACAGAGATGCCCAAAGGTGAAGGCGGCATTCCTGAGAGATAATAGTGTATTTGCTAACCATTCTTTGTTTCTTACAACTGCTATTGGGTGTAGGAAGCACGTGAAAGAATAGTTGAGGGTTTAGATATAAAGCATTAACTAGATTATAAGGCACTGAGAGCATTTTACTAGGTCTTAAATACCAAAAAAAAAAAAAAAAAAAAAAATGCCTAAAGAAGTGAAGTGTTCCATTACCTCTGCTTAATAAAATAGCTTAATAAAGGAACATACTTCATTGTAGAGAATACTCAAGGTGACACATAGGAAAAGATGCAATTTTTTCACTAATATTTTGTTATCAAAAATATTTTAAAACATAAAGGGAAATTCAGGCAGTGACTTGAGCATCCACACACTTATGTAAAAGAATCGTGACTTGGCTTCCCTTCTGTAGCAGCACTTTTTCTTTTCCTTAAGGAATCAACATTAAACTCATGCTGACATTCCTTTATCTCTGTTGATCACATTATTGCTTTCCTCTAGAGAACTAACCCCCTTTCCTGAAATTAGGATGCATCACTCCAGGTACGCACCATTGCAGGCTATTTTAAAAATAAATGTATCTATAAATAATACATGGCATAATTTTTTCATGCTTTAAAAATTAACTAAGTAATATCACTTTTGTTATCCCTCTTCAACTTGTTCTTTATCCATTATTTTAATGTCTACTACTGTAAAGTAAAAAGAAAAATCAAGTTAATTTATTTTAACATCTAGATTATTTGATATTAAATTTATCTTAACCACATTATGCATTGCCAGATTACCCTCCCCAAATTCAATTTCTAGAAAATGATAAAGGATCTGAATTTATATGTCCCTATACTAAAATTTATTGTCTAAAGACTTACAATGTTTATAAATCTAATAGTTATAAAGTTTTTCCTTGTTGATTCTTTGTTGAGGAGTGGTGACTTCCCAGCTCCTGGCTATCCTCTCTTTGTTTTTGTCAACAAAGTAACAGAAAATGCCTACAGCACTAATTATGAATCAACGGTTGTCATATGTCTCAACAGTTAATGGATTTTAACAGCTTTGCATATACATCAAAGAGTTTCCCTGAGTTCTATACTGACTTGTTCTGGTCTTTGTTGAGATTGCTTCAG
>JADRCC010573962.1:0-16475 GCA_019843855.1 Hylomyscus alleni | reverse complement strand
TCAGTCAAAAATAAATTTCTATATACGTGTGTTTATGAGATACTTGCATGTCTTACTCAATTATTCTTTCATGATAAGTTTCAAATAATGATTAAACCAAAATCTAATAATCAAATTTATTAAGCTTATCATAGCTCACTTTAAAATGTTCTTTATTTAAACCTACATATCTATAGTTAGCTACTATCTCATAATTAAAACCTATTAGACTGTAGGTCATTGACATTGTTGTTTAAGAAAAATCATAAAAACATATTATTAAAATTATTGATCATTCCCTTTTATCTCTTGATATTTAAGAGATCTACTGTGAATATACTCTTAAATTGTAGGACAAAGTAGACTTTCCAATTGGATAAAATGGGTAAATAGATATAGTAGCAGATGCTCAAAATAGCACAAAAATTGGAAACATATAGCTGGTGTTTTCTCAGATTTACTAAAACAATGTGATACCTTTCTCAGATTTACTGAAACAACTTTGTCTTCCTATTATTAAACTATTTTTCTAGTAGCTCTAGAGACAGAATCTGCTACCTTACTTATGCTAAGTACTTACTGCACTTCTTACAACTAACAACAAACGATGCAGATGCATGGTGGAAGAGGATGTTTATTTACTTTTAGAGAAATTCAAATGGATGGAACCTCTCTAGGAGCCATTACAGAGACTCCACAAACACTAACAAAAAATAATAAGTCTACCACATGATCCACCTATACCACTGGCACATGCACATTTAGGACACAGAATTCAGATTATTTTAGCTGGATGAAACATGGGAGTTTCCTTTAATTCTTCTTTACTAGGAGTACATTGCAAGTTTCCAAGGGATGGAAGCAATTAGTAGTTCTAGTCAACTATGATCCAAAAAAATATCAAGCCATTGTACTGTACCCCAGTCACCCTGTGGGAAATCTGCAGGCATATATGGAGAGGAAGAAGCCCTGACCAAATGAAATGCTTTGTGAACCTGATTTTGTTGACTAGGGCATAGCCACCCCATGTATTCCAATGACTCTACTCCAAGGGAGAGGCAAAGCCTTTTATGTACTTATGTCTGCCTTTTTTCTTTCCCTTGCTATCCTTACAAGACCTCACAATCAGTAATTTGTAAGACAACTAAAGGTAAATAACTCCAGAAGATTTATTTAGGTTCTTTACATAAGAAACCTAAAACCTATTTTGTATGAATATGAACACTGCAAAGTTGTGAAGAATAGAGATTATAGCTACATACATGTCTTATCATTTTAACATATTGCAGACTCCAAGATTTCATTTCATAAATTTCAAATTCTATGAAAATATCACCAAAAGCACACATAACAGATGTTCAACATGCACTCGTATTTATTAATTGAATAAACAAATAAATTAATGACAATAAAAATGTAAAAATATCATCCTATGGGTTTACTCTTTTATTTGAACGGTGTTTTCATGCAATTAAACGATAAATATTTTGAAATGAATACATATATCTCACATATTAATTTTAGAAGTTTAAGAATAATACAAAATCCAAAATACTTAAGATAATGAAAAAGTATTCTGCATTGAATATCCTAATATAAAAGTACACATAATCGCATATGCTAAGGGTATAATGCATCTAGTTCGTTCTTATTCCAAATATTAACATGTAAATGCTAGTTATTCAGAAAAGCCATAATACAAATATATTAGAAGACAAATATTATCAAATGATATTTTAATAAAAATATTTTGTTATTATATTTTATGTTACATTTATACACAATGCAAATTAGAACTGATTTTCCCCTGTTACACTGACTAATATTGGATGTGACAATCATATTGTATGATTATTCACAATATGTTTCTAATGTACTCTGATGGATTGATTAGTTTTGTTTTTGAGATTGTATTTTAATTACATTTCTTTCTCTATTTCCTTTCCTCCTTCCAAGATGTTACAAACACCCTTCCCCATTTCCTTTAAATTTGTGGCCTTTTTTCCCATTTGTTTCTATTGTAAGAATGTATGTATTTCTATCTATATATCTATATAGATAGATAGATTGATTATACATATATAAATAATATATACACATGAACATACATCCACATAATATATATATTATGTTACATATTGCATATTTATATTTATATAAATATATATATGTCCATATAATATTTATGTGTTTTCAGAAATGACCTTTCCATGCTAGAAAGCTAATTTTTTATTCTTTCCTGGGGAGGACTACCTCTACTGCTTCAAGATTTACTCAGGTCCATAGATGTTTCTGAACATTTGATGGTTTGTAGGCTTCCCCTTGTCCATTTTGACATATTTGTTGGTGTCCTCCTTGTGGTCATGTTCACGTGTCATTAAGGATATAGCTCCTGGTGCTACTAAACTACATGAACTCAAAGTCCTTCATCCTCTGAATCCTTCAATATTTCTGTTTCTCTTCCATATTTTTCTGTGGGTCTTAAGTGCTTTATAAATATACTTACTAGGACTAGGCTTCACAACTTTACATTTGTTTGGTTGTGGCTCTCCATACTCATCCTCATCCATTTTGAGGATTTGTTTTCTTGGTGATAGATGAAGGATACATTGCTATGTGAGTATAATGGCACATGTTCACATATTGTTGCCAGGTATTATGCTGACTTAATAAATTAGTTGTTGTAGATTCTCCTCCAATAACCATGATTTTACTCAGTTAGCTTGTGAGTAGTTAGCTAAGTTTCCCTGTACCAGGAATGGTATTTCTCTTGTTGAAAGGCTCTTGAGTCCAATTACAGAGAAACTTGCTTCCACCAAGATATGTGTACCAGTAGTGGACCAATTAGACTATTGTGCAATGGTGGTCAATGTTCACTGTTGTGTTTCATAAATGTCATAGTGGGATAGGATTCTTACTTCTCTCCCTCTTTTGTAATCTTGTACAGCAAATTCTGATACTATGAAAACTAGTTCTCAGGAAGAAAGCAGAGAGGTCAGTTCCATCTCTGAAGTTCCTCTTTCTAAAGTTCATTGTATCAGCAGAAATTGGGACTTACTTTTCACCTCTAGGAATTAACCAATGACAACAACAATAGGCTTGTTGTTTCAGGAGTCTCTTGGAAAGCCCTAGTCAACAACAACAAAAGATATATCCTACTTGGTATTGGAGCTTTTATCTTGTGGTCATTGACTATTAGAAAGAATACTGTCAGACTTTATAAGATAAGTTCATTTAAAATACGTATAGAATATATATATATACACACAAATATACATATACACACATATATATACACATATACACATATAAAAATATATACATATATAGATATATACATTATATGTATATACTGAATGAAATACATTACAGGTTTTCTTAGAATAACATGATTCCATCCTTATTGCCATTTTACATATCTTATGCTTCCACATCCTCCAATATTTATCTCCCTCTTCATTGCATAAAAATCTCTCCTCTCCCATTTCCTGAATGACATCACATATAATTCTAGTCTCCTTCAACCTTATCCTAGCCTCCTGTGTATTACCACTCCCAACTATGAAGCTCCACCTTTTCTTTTTCCCCTATAACATAACTTTTTTCTATGAACTGACCATCATCAAGGTTTTGCATAATGTACTCTGGAATTTATTAGGGACCCATAGTGTCCATATCTTTTGACCAGCACCTTAGACAAGGCAGCGCAGAAAGAGTGGCATGTCTCAGCTTGCTGTTTCCCCAAATCAGCACAAATGAGTGGCTTATAGGAAAAACTGCTCCAGAAATGTGATCAAATAAAAGTATTACTATTTTCTTCATCAATCCAACATTCAAAATTCCTACAATAATGAAAAGTAAGTATAGTGTATAAAGCAGCAGGAAGGAGAACCCAGTTTGCAAGGCTTTAATGTGGGCCATGGTACTGGCATATCTAGGACGTTTGACATTGACCTGCATCTTCTTGTTATGCTTCCACAGTGAGAAGATGAGCATGAGAAAGGCTGAGAGGGATACTGTGAAGGGTATGAGCATGAACAGGGAATTGATGGGTAAGAAAACTTGGGATGAGTTGGTGATTAAGAAAACATTGGATGAGTTTGTGAATGAGAAAATTCTGGGAAATTGTGTTGAATCCCCCAAACTATAAGACATATTTCCTTCATAAACATTGATTGAGAAATGATCATACATGCCTAAAGATAAAATGTTCAAAGTCAAGAAAATCAGTGATACCAGTATTATTACTAATATCACTTTTTTAACTCTCCACTTTAGGTAAAGAAATAAAGAATTAGAAAAATTGGCTATCTTGAGAAAATAAAAGACACTGAGGCATGTAGCAAGCCAGATGCTAAAATGGTTGTTGACTACCCAGATAATAGTCATTGCTGAAAATATTTCTGATCCCATAAGCAAATGTGGGCACAGTATGCATACCAATACGTAAATGAGCATAGACCACACATAAATGAGTCTGGTAAGGGCCAACGCAGTAAGAATCTGATCCACTGAAGAGATCCTTCTTCTCTTGACCAAGTCTACGATATTGACTAGTGCTATGAATCCATATCCTAAGATTCCTGTTACTATTTCCAAATAGAAGGTGATTTCAAAAGTTAACAAATGGCTGTAGTTTATTTTCTGTGAGAACATGCTTCAGTTTATGGTGTCTCTGATACCTTTAAAAAAGTCTACATATTGGTTGGTGAAAATTCAAAATATTCATCGTTCAAAATCCCATTTACATATTCTTGACTAGGAAACATCAAATTTCCCAGGAATTGTTTCATAATTTCTTGATCAAAATCTTAGTTTTTTCATCCAAAGAGATGAACTCTGCTTCATCCAGTATCTCAAATCCAATCTTCTGAAGTTGAATAAAATGCTGAATTCTCACATGTTAACCTACAATAAAAGGTATATTTATTTGTTATTTTCACTTTTCCTCTATCTGCACATTTTAGTCAGACAACATGAGTTCTGATCAGTGTTAAATATTAAGTATATGACAGTTCCTCAGGTAATGATTTATAAATATTTATAAATAATTTTGTTAAATAAATGAATCAAAATGTTTATTATGCATACACACATAATATAAATTTATTTGTACATTGCTCAAAATTATTTGTACATAATACTCAAATTGTCTAAAAATCTCTTTGGAGATCACATCTTCTATGTTCACATCCACAGTAATTATACTATTCATTTTAATTTATATTAATACATATGGGCAATAACCTACATATATACATAATATACATCCATGAACACACATTTATGGAAAATTATCTCTCCTTTATTTTTATTCCAATAAAAATTCTTACTCATTCTAAAACTGTGTATCTATATCATGTTTAGTAATATAACAATATTCCTGTATTTCATTTATTGTAAAAGTAATAATTAAATTCAGAGACTCATGTCAGACAAGTACTCTATCTGACAAGCTGTACATCTAGCTATATTTTTCTTTTTTACGTTATATTGTAAGAAGTCTCACTGAATTGCCTAGTGTTCAATTAATGCCACTCTGTAGTCCGGACAAGCCTTGAACTGTGAACTTGTGATTCTCTCACGTCTTACAATTAGCTGGGATTGCAAACTTGTTTCCCCAATGCACAACTTCGTTAATAGTTTTTTGATAGTGTTCTAAACAAAGTTCCAAGTTATCATTGCACAGTATTAAGTATTTAGCAATCTTTGAAATATTGTTCCATGTGCAGCAATGAAGTATGTTAGATGGTCACTGGAGCTGTGTTTAAGGTATGTGAGTTCGTCTGCATAGGAAGACTCTTCCTCAGTCTCACCTCCTCCTGTCCATAAATTGATGCATTTATTAGCAACAAAGACCTGAAACTTTCTATCTATCTTTCCTTGCCTACTTCTAACATCTTCTCTGTAACCATCTTTGGTCACCAAGACAGATGAAGTATGATACACAGCCTGGGCAAGATGGGAATAAAAAACATGGTTGCAACCATCCTATTGAAGTGGTTATTAAAGTAAAGAGGATAATATATTACATGCCACTATAAACAGAAATACAAGTATCTTAATTGTCATATCTGACAGGGAATCCTGGAGAATTTTACTGTGAAAGACTGACTCTATACTCCTTATAGGCCTCTAAAAACACAATATGCAAAGACTATTAGTCCTATCTAATTTAAATTTTGACAAATACACTACAATCAGGAGATAAATATATTGATAATGAAATCAGACAAGAATCCACAAAGTTAAAGAAAAGATAAAATTGGAAACAAACATACCACAAGCATAGAGATGGAGTGGTCCTTGGTAGTTTTCTGTCAGGACAGTAAAACATCTGAATTAATTTACCTATCAGAAAGGAAATTTTGGCTCAGAATTCCTAAAGTTTCATCTTTTGATCCCTTGACTCCATTGTTTTGTGGTCTGTGCTATGACAGAACAGCAAAATAATAGTGGAGCAAAACTGTTCCTGCCATGACACCAAGTGAAGAGTGAGAGGAAACCCCTGTGCACCTAATATCCCCTTTCAGGGCATGCCTTTTATGACATAACTTCCTCTTCTAAGCTCCTCCTACTTCTTATAGGTTCTATATCTTTCTATAACACATCAGATTGTGACCTAGGCTCTAACTCATTGCTTTCCAGGGGCACTTAATGTAAATATGTAATGGTTCTTATCGCTTATCTCCTCCAAGTAATAAGAATATGCTCTGAGAGGAATAATGCAAATGCAAGCATAGGAGCCAACTGTGTAGAGGTGGAAGCTAATGGCAGATCTTCCTACATTGTTCCCTTTCACTCTATATGGAAACCTCTTAGATGTCCACTTGAAGTGCCACTCCTGTGTAAGGACAGTCTTTTCTACACAAAATGAGAATGACTCCAAGAATAATTTCCATTATTTGCAAAAGTGCAAAAAAGTGAGACAGCATTTGAGGAGAGCAGTGTCATTATTCATTTTAGAACCAGAATTTTATTAAGAAGCTGAAATTATCAATGAATTTCATGTTAGCTGTGCTATTATTTACAAGTTTTATATACTGACTATAGAAAACATGTGGTGAATCATACATAATCTTCTGTATACCTGTATATGTTGACCTTTGTTTCTAAAATTGTAATCATTTGTCTATTGATGTTTTGTTACATATAATCTCTGTGCAAGTTCAATATAAAATTTGTATTTTTGAAGAGAAAAAAACTGATCTTTTTTATGTGGGTTTTTAGTAGTGTTGTTTTTATTTTTTTATTTTATTTTTTTATTTATTGATTTTTCAAGACAGGGTTTCTCTGTGTAGCCCTGGCTGTCCTGGAACTCTCTCTGTAGACCAGTCTGGCCTCAAACTCAGAAATCTGCCTGCGTCTGCCTCCCAAGTGCTGGGATAAAGGCATACAACACCACCACCCGTTGTTTTTATTTTAACTTGTACTGTTGAAGATAAAAATATAATGTTATACAGTCCAAATGCATTCATATATGTGTGTGTGTGTGTGTGTGTGTGTGTATTCACATCTAAATATGCAGAACAACAATGAAACAAATTTGGGTATTCACCTTGCTGTATTGTACACCAAGTAAAAAAAATATATGGTATCACATTAATCAACAATATCTTCAGAACTGGAAATATTTTGATTAATTGAAGCCAGGAGGCTCTGTTATGATTAGGGAAAATAGAAAATAAGTAAAAAGAATTAGCTCAGGAACCTTAGTGATCAACCCTAAAATACTTGAGATCATAATCTCCTGCAAAGCTGGGAAGTTTCATTCATTGTTGCCTGTGTGTCAAGGTCTTTCTGATAAATACATTAAAATTATATCAAATAAATACCTAGGTTTATTAATCTGAAGTATCTGAAGACACATGGTGTCTACACAGATAACAAGGCTCAGAGGACAAGATTTATAATCATATTCTATGGGACTAGCAGGTATGATATCTTGCATGAATTAAATATTTGAACACAAGAAACTTTGTAGTCCAATAAATGGAATGGTGGTTTCCCACTGTCAGGTCCTCTCCCTCAAAAATTTACCTTCTGTCCAACACAAGATAATTCTAATATTTTTTGCGTTTGTCCTAATCCTTGATATATGAATGAAATGTATCAATTTGGCAACTATCCAAGCTTCCTGTTGCTCCTCATCTGTGGAATAAAGTCTTATTCTAGGCGATACCTATAGATCTTTAAGCCTGTGAAATGTTATACTTTTATTGTAGGGTTCAGAGTCATGGGGCTTTGAAACAAGTCCCAGGATTCAGTAATACATAATCACTATAATCTCCAAGGAATCAGTCTGATTGTTACAACAGTCCTGAAATGACAGGAAACAGTGTTAAATTCTTGTCATACTAATTCACATAGGTTAATGTTGTTAACATATTTCAACCGTGTCATAATACAGGATAAATGCAGATAAGCATAGATTTGTATTGCCCAGGCTGATGCTTTCTCTCTAGGTATTCACTGGCAAACCTCACCTCTCATGCTGTATCTGTTGCTTCTGAATTTATAAACATTTGTGAGAAGATCTTCTTTTTCAAGAATCTTAGCACAATCATAATGGGTTTCTAAGAAAAGCAAAAATCTTAATTGCTTCACATAGGCTGTATCACTTGAGCTAGCAGGCCTTCTGATTTTGTTTGTGCAATTTTTATCCCTGGTCCTGAACCCAGATCCTTATGCATGTTTGCACACTTAGAGTTGCACCACCAGCATCCTACACCAAGTTTGACTGTTCATGAAATGGCATGTTATTATTAGAAAGTAGAAAATTCCTAAAATTATAAAAACTATACAATAAAATCCAAATTTCCAAGACAGAAGTCACAATAGATTCTATTTGAATGCACAGGAATATGTAGAAACCTTATACTACCAAAATGAAAAAATGTAGAACAGTGGTTTTCCTCCTTCCTAATGCTGCAACACTTTAATAAAGTTCCTCATTTTGTGGTGATCCCCAACCTTAAAATTATTTAAATGCTATTTTATAATTGTAATTTGGCTACTGTTTACTAATATAAATATCTGATATATAAGATATCTGATATGAGGCCAATGTTAAAGAATTTATAGACTCTGAAAGGATCACAACCAATGGATTGAAAAAGATTTATCAATCAAAGAGAATACATTCCTAGAAACATGATTTAACAAAATTAAATAACTAAGTTATAAAAAAATATACAGAATCATAACAAACAACAATTTTAGAGCAGTTATATAATCTACCACTAATGAAGAGTAGGACCTGATTGATTCATTAGAGTTCTACCAAATTTTAAAACAATAAGTTGTACTGATAACTCAAAACTGCTCCACAAAATGAAAGAGAAAGGACATAATTTCGCTCATACCAAAACTTGATAAGGGTCCAAGACAAGAGAAAAGTAAAGCTCAATTTTTTTCAACTCAAAGCAGATGCAAAATTTCTCAGTAAAATCATTGCAAGCCTTATTCAAGAATACCTTAGCAGAGAATAAAGCAGAGGTTCTGAAGCTTTAAGTTGGTCATGTCCACACAGTGAATTTGAGGGCAGCCTAGACGGCAGGAAACCCTATCACAAACATACAGAAAATTGTACACACAGGTATGTGTGTGTATATATATATGTGTGTGTGTATACATATACATACACATACACACACATACACATAATATAGAAGTTTGTGTATCATGACAAAATTAGTTTTGTGCTAGCAATATAGATATGACCCATTATATCCAAATTAAAAAATGCGATGCAATACACAGCTTTAAATGACATTGTCTCAGTAGATAGAGAAAAGGTTTTTAACAAACTTCTTTATAACTCCCTGATAAAAGTCCTGAAGGAATTACAGATAAAAAGAATATTTATCCACCTAAAAAAGGAGAGATAAAACAATATTGTAGTCATTTTTAACATAAAATGAAACAAGACTGGAATACTACTCCCACTGATGTTATTCAGTATACTGCATGAAATTTTAGCAAGCACGATACTTTAAGAGAAAAAATTCAAACAAGAAAAAAGCAGATAAGTTATTTACATTTCCATATAGTGTAAGCCTATGTAAAAAAAACACTATATCCTCCACCAAGAAACTCTTAGATTTTATAAATATTTTCAAACTAAACAGATAGAAAAATCAGCACACATAAACCTAAGGACTGGTATAAAGCTACAAATATGTTGGCAAAATTAATTCCATTTATATAAATTACTTTCAACAATATAATATACTTAGAAATAAATCTAGTCAATGATATACAAGGACTCTACAGTAGAATAGTTTAAGAGAGTATTTGAAGGAGACACTAGAACATTAAAAAGTCTCCCATGTTTAGGGATAGGTAGAATAACATTGTGAAAAACCTATACTGTCTAAAGCAAGTTATAGATGTGATGCAATTCTCTTCACAACCAAAATTATATTCTCAATAGAACTAGAAGACTAATTTTTAAAATTCATCTGGAAACACAAATAACCCAAATAATCAAGGCAATCATTACCAGAAAACAATGTAGATGTATCTGAGCACATAACCTAAGATGATAATATGGAACCCCATTAACAAAAATAGCATTGTACTGACATAAAAAGTGATGTATAGACCAATAGAGAAGAAAAAAAAACAACAAAGAAATGAACCTACACTCTAGTATGCAATAATGATAACAATAGTGAACTAGTTAGCCACAACTTGAAAGGTCAAAAACCATAAATACCTTCAAACAGCTAAAGAAAAATAGATAAATTACTGAAAGAAAGGCACAGGTTCTTCCTTTAAGAGATTCCAATAGCACATGAAATAATTCCAAATTTATCAAATGAGTTTACATGAAATTAAATAGTTTCTGCATCTCAAAGAAAACAATTTTCAGAGTTCATAGACCTTATTCAGAAGAGAGAAAAATTGCTACTATGTATCAAATAGGGGATTACCAAAACTTATTAAGAACTATAAAATGAATAAAGTTCCTCCAATCAAATAATTTAACCAATAAGACAAATGGGCTAAACACAGATGGTCAATAAATGCTTGAATAACTACTCAACATCTTCAGAATCAATGAAATGCAAATTAAAACTGCTTTGCGATTCCATCTCACCCATTAGCATTCCTGTCTGCAAGAAAACAAATGAGAGTAGATACTGTTGCCAGCTGAAGACCAGGAGGAGTCTTTGCTTTCTATCAATAGTGTGTAAACTGGTTCAACCAGTAGGGTACCCCAGAGTGAATGTTCCACTGAACACAGAAAACATATAACCTTGCCAAACCGCAATACAATATAAACCTGAAGGCCTCTAAATCAACATACCACAAATACACTTTCATTACCACATTTATTGAAACACTAGCTAGCCTCAATGTTTATGAATGGGAAAAATGTGACAATACGCACATTTTAAGCAGTCACCCATTAATAGAATTATCATAATTTCAGGAAAATGGATGCAACTGGAGAATATACTGAGCAAATTAAGTCATATATAGGAAAGCAATTACTACTATTTAAGTTTGTATGTATGGCAGATAAATAAGAGAACGTAATTGGATACATGATATGAAAACAGAAGAGGTATTTGTGTGAGGATTGAGACTGGCACAGGAGCTTCAGGAGATGAAGGACAAGAATAAAGGAGAGGGATGAATATTATCAATGCACAATGACATATATTTGTTACAATGCCCTAATAAAGCCATTATTTCTGTACCAACTAAACAATTTTTAAGTGTCATTCACAGAAGATTTGGAACACTCAGTTCTAAATAGTATCTCTTCATTCAACTTCTCCTCTCAGAGAGCAGTACAGAAGAGGAGGTAGAAATATTGTAAAAGTCAGAGGTGATGGATGACTCCAAAAGACATAGTGTATTTCAAATACAGTAGAACTGATGAACATACAAACTTACAGAAACTTTGTCAGCACTCACAGGGCCTTTACAACTAGCAGTCAGATGGGGTCCTAGTACTTAAAAGGGAATATAGATGTGGAGAACCAATGCTAGCCAAGCACTGGATATATCAACCACATTTTAAAGCAGGCTCCATGTCCTGTAGTAGTTGGCAAACTTCCAATGAAATCCATGAGTCTCTTGTGGAGTTCCTTTCTTTATTTTGTTTTGTTTTGGGATTTTTTTTGTCTTACTGATCAAGGAGATAGATCTTTTCCACTAGTGCTTTATCTGTCAAAGACCCAAGAAATAGGATGATAGAAGCATCTCTTTTCCTAAATCAGAACAAGTGAACAGCTTGAAGATGAAATGGATCCAGTATCCTGGAAACCTATGTTGACTATATAACTTGACATTCTATCAGAGCTTTAACATGCTCTAAAGAAACACGAAGTAGATCACAGAGAGCAAAGAAAGGAGATCATGATTTGCACTGCCTTCCTGTGAACAATGGTAATGACAGCTAGGGACACTGACCCTTGCTGTCTCGACTTCCTGGGATGTTTGTTCACATAGACAGTAACTAATGGGAAATGGGATGTAATACCATGAAGAGATTTCTAAAATAAATAGTCATATTTGATATGTTGAAAATCTGTTCAGTTTGGTCTTCCATGTTACATTTCCTATATATTTATTTGACTGTATTGGTTCATGTAAGTTTTGTTGTCTAAAAATGTTAGCTTGTCAGCTTTAGGAAACAAAAGCCATGAATTCCCAACAGAAGCAAAGGAATGACATTTGTCTTTTAATTTCAGGAGAAATGTGTGAGATAACTGGTTATCTTAAGAAGATAAAACTTAATGAGACTGGTAGCAAAGTGGATGTGTGGAGACTGCCTCTATCACAAGCAGTAAGAAAATCCATCTTCACTTGTATATTTTATCAAACTGCATGGACTATGTGGACTAGATGACCACCTGTGTCACCCATTTCATGAAGAAAGCAATTGATAGTTAGCCTGATCTGTGTGAATTTCATTATTGCCATTGTTTTCCTTCTGATAAAGTCAGCATTGTTCATAATCCTATGGAAACATTAACAAAAATTTCAAATGAAAACTCTGTCATGAACCAGGTGAAACCTCAACCACGGATATACTATTTGCTTCATATTGTCCCTAATTTATAGTTACTATTGGTATTAAAATTCAAGCTAAATTCAAATTTGCTAGCATGAAAATAAAGATACACTTGCTAACTGTTTTGCAAGGTTTTGTCTTGTCTAGTCTCTATGTAAAATGATTTCACCAAGTACAGATGACACTAGTAAAATTTTAAAACCCATTGTGTGGGGAATGCAGGGAAATATTAAAGTGGTGTATGAAACTCAGTCCTCAGATGAGACCATAATTGTTCCTTAAAATCCATAGTTTATTTAAATAAATACATTGGCTCCATGATGAAAAAACTAAGAATAGATGTGTAGGTTGCATACTTACTGATTATTTCTTGTTTCCTTTGGGATATCTCAGGAAAAAATATTTCCTTGCAATTATCTGAAGATAGGCTGTCTTGTAGCTGTATTCTTTGCAATTGGTAAACACAAACACACACACACACACAACAATAGCAACAACAATAACAACAATACCAGCAGCATCACCAAAAGCACTCACGTATTACATCTGTTCCTGTACAACAATTACAGGCTTCTACAAGTCAGGATAATTATCTTTAACTGCAAGTAAAAAAAATTGTATTAAGCTATGCATACTCTTCTTTCACAATCAAATATGCTGACAGATACTTTTACCAATAATTAAATTTACATTTATTAGTTTTTCTGTGTGTGTATGTGTTTGTATTTTGTGTATTTCCATGTATATATGTGTCTGTGTATCTGTGTGTCTATGTAGCGTGTGCATGTCTTTGTGTGTGGGTGTATGTGCATGTGTATGCTTGAGTAAGTGTGAAGATTATGGTGGGCATGTGTAGTTCAGATGGAAACTTACAGGAGTTGCCTCTCTCCTATGTTTTGGTTCCCAGTGTTAGAGCTCATGTCCTCAGGGTGGATTCAAGTCTTTATCTGCTGAGCTATGCTGCTGATACTTTCTATGAAGCATGTAACTCGTGAGTGAATCCGTAGAGTGGCCTAATTCCTACCTATACTTAATATTTAAATGTTAATTAAAAGTTTAAATTAGTTAAATTAATTAATTTTAAATTAATGTTTGGAGGAATTTTATAATAAAATCCACTCCTGATCTTCCTGCCTCTGCCTCTAGATCAGCAGCGACCACAGGCCTGTAATCGCCAAACTCAGCTTTTGCTCTTATGCATTTTTCCACATATTTCAACTATTTTTCATTTACTTACTTTCCATGTGACAATTCTATATGAGATATAGCATGTGAAATAAAATAAATAAAAATGTAAAGGTATACTATACAATTATATTATATTACATATAATATATTTAATAAATATACAATGGACTAAAATTGTACTTTTTTATTTTTTTATTGGTCATTTAATTTATTTACAAGTCAAATGTTGCCCCTCTTCCCAGTTTTCCCTCCACAAACTCCTCATCCCATCCTCCCTCCCCTTTGTCTATATGATGGTGCTCCCCCATCTACCCATCCACTCCTTTCTCACCACTCTCTAGGATCCACATAAGCTGGGAGATCACAGGACCAAGGGTCTCCCCTCCTATTGATGCCAGATAAGGCAATCCTCTGCTACATATGTATGTGGAGCCATGGGTCATTCCATGTGTACTCTTTGGTTGGTGATCCCTTAGAACTCTGAGGGATCTGGTTTCTTGATATTGTTGTTCTTCCTATGGGGTTGCAATCCCCTTAAACTCCTTCAGCCCTTCCCCTGACCCATTCCACTGGGGTCCCTGGCTCCGTGCAATGGTTGGTTGCAAGCATCTGCATTTCTTATTGGTCAGGGGCTGACAGAGCCTCTCAGGGGACAGCTATACCAGGCTCCTGTCAGCAAGAATTTCTTGGTATAAGCAACAGTCTTCAACTGGTGTCTGTAGATGGGATGGATCACTAGGTAGAGCAGTCTGGATTGTCTGTCCTTCAGTCTCTGGTACATTTTTGTCCCTGGGTTTTGTTGGACAGGAACAATTCTGGATTAAAAATTTTGGGATGGGTGGGTGGCCCCATCCTTCAACTGAGATCTGTGCCTAGCCACTGGAGGTGGTCTCTAGAAAAAAGGGTTCTATCTCCCCTTTGTTGGGTCAAGTTTGCTAATGTCAACCTTGTTGTGTCCTAGGAACCTATTGCTTCCCTGACAACTAAGACATTTTAGTGACTACCTCCTGTTCCCATTAAGCAACTTCTATATATTTCTATTCATTTTCCTGACTCTTTGTACTTGTCTCCTGTTTCTCTTCATACCTGATCCTGCTCATATTTCTTACTTCCCCCTCCTCTCTGCTTCTCAGGTCCCCCCTCCCTCCACCTCCCACAATTATTTTGTTCCCCCTTCTGAGTAAGATTAACCTATCCACATTTTAATCTTTCTTCTTTTTAAACTCCATATGGTCTGTGAGTTTTATCCTGTGAGTTCTGGGCTTTTGAGTTAATATCCATTTATCAATGAATACATACCATGTGTGTCCTTTTGTCTTGGTTACCTTACTCAGGATGATATTTTCTAGATTCATACATTTGCCTGTGAATTTCATGAAGTCATTATTTTTAATAGCTGAGTTTTATTGCATTTTGTAAATGTACCGCATTTTCAGTATCAATTCTTTTGTTGAGTGACATCTAGGTTGTTTCCAGCTTCTGGCTATTATAAATAAGGCTGCTATGAACATAGTGAAGCATGTGTCCTTGTTATAGGTTGGAATACCTTTTGAGTATATGCCCTGTAGTCTATAGCTGGTTCTTCAGACAGAGCTATTTACAGTTTTCTGAGGAACCACCAGATCATTTTCCAAAGTAGTTTTGAAAGCTTGCAATCCCAATAGCAATGGAGGATTCTGCCACTAACTTCACATCCTCTCCAGCATCTGCTGTCACCTGTATTTTATCTTAGTCATTTTAATTGGCATAAGAATCTCAGGGCAGTTATAATTTGCATTTTCCTGATGACTAAGGATGTTGAATATTTATTTTTTCAAAAAATTATTTATTTATTTATTTATTTACACTACAGATTTTATTCCCCTTTCTAACCTCCCTCCGAGTCTTCCATATCCCATACCTCCTCGCCAACCCCATCTCCACAAGATGCCCCAATACCCTACCCCCATCCCACCTGACCTGTAAATCTAAACTCCCTGGGGCTTCAAGTCTCTTGAGGGTTGGACCATCTCTGATTGAACAGACCCAGCATTCATCTGCTGTATATGTCTTAGGGACCTCATATCAGCTGGTGTTTGCTGCCTGTTTGGTGGTCCAGTGTCTGAGAGATCTCAGGGGTCCAGACTGATTGATATTCCTGGTCTTCCTACAGGGTTGCACTCCTTAGTTTCTTTCAGCCTTTCCCTAATTCAACCCCATGGGTCAGCAGCTTCTGTCCATTGGTTGGATGCAAATATCTGCATCTGACTCTTTCAGCTGAGTGTTCAGTCTTCCA
>JADRCC010573960.1:0-24976 GCA_019843855.1 Hylomyscus alleni | reverse complement strand
ACACACGTGTCTCTATGAATAGTGACCCTCCTTTCCTCCCTCCCTCAGCAGCCTTCACCTGGTGGGTGATGTATGGTGGGGGCAGAGAACCTGATGCTCCTTCTCTAGTTCTCATGTGTTTTCTAACTGCCTCAATCATATGAAGTCCTATTCAGTTAACCAGCCTCTGTGTCCAGTTGAATGCCATGTGTAGAAGACAGTCCTTCAAGTCTCTTCTCCCTACCCTCCAGTCCTCTTACATTCATTCCTCCTATACATTTCCTATGCCACCTACTGGGTGTAGTGGGGAGCCTAGGAAGATTTAGCTATACCATCTATGTCTGAGCACCCAAGTTATTCATTATCTGCACTTAGGACAATTATGAATAGCTGAACTAGTCACTACCCACTGCATTAAGAAACTTTCTTGCCTAGGCTCTCAGCAGCATAACTCTTTATTTATAAACATACATATGTATAGGACAGTTTGACAATGGTACAATGGTTTTAACAACATAAGCTAATGTATCTTGAGAAATACTGTACTAAATATGTTTATTGGTATATTAATGTATTAGTTAGTAAAACCCACCCAATACCTCAACAGCTTAGCATAGTAAGACCTTGTTTTACGAATAAGAGTCCTGAGATGTGGAGACCCTGGAGTTCTGGAATGGTGGCAGGAGAGTGAATTTTAAAAATTCAGTAGAGAACTGGTTACCAAATAACAAATTCCATGTCAAAGCATGACTTTTTTCAGTTAACACTGGGCTGAGAATGTGTAACTTGATGTACATTTAGTTAACAATATTCAGCTTATTTGTCAGAAGCCATATGGAAAAGGCTAAGATATATAAGTTTTCTGGAGACGACCCACTGTTTTGCAGCGCCTGTGAGGGATACGTTCAGAGATGCAAGGTCACTTCATGCCAGGATTACGTCTTGCTGTTGGTATTCATTTCCTGTCACTATTACATAGTCAAGATACCTGGGCATTAGCCCACACTACTGGGCAGATTTCCTACAGATCAACATAAAGACGTACTATTGTGTAGTAATGCTGTGTAGACAAATTGATGATTTTATAATTCCTGACAATGAGTTTGCCTTAAACTTACAATGAGCTTATAGAATGAAACATGGATTTTAACTTGCTATCAACATTCTTCTGCAACACCCCCTTTTGTATAACATTTCATCTATGAAGTAATTTTATAAAAAACTTTTCTCTAAGAAGGTATAATTGGCCAAATAGAAGAAATGAAGTGTTAGATATGGGTCTCTGACCCATTCACCCACCAAATGTATGTGTGTGGCTTTGACAGATCGACCCAATTCACCAAATGTATAAATGTATGTTTGTAAATACGTATGTGTATAGGTATATGTGTATATATGTTAGCATGAGCATACACTTGCATGCACACTTATGGAATTGTTGAGACAGGTGGTCTGACCCAGCCAGAGTGTGTGTCTATGTGTGTGCTTAAATTATTCCTTTATTCCTCTTCTTTTCTCTCTGGTTCATAAAGAGTTAATGAACTCCAAGCTTCTAAACTGGTCAGCAAGGAGTCCCTACAAGTCAGAACAAGAAGCTCAGCTCCAATAGTTATTTTTTTTTTATTAATCTCCTGCTGCTAACAGCAGGATTAAATTGCCTGAAACCAGTGGCTTTTAGCCACAAAATAGGGAAAGAGAATTAACTTTCCAGAGGTCATCAGCTTCTAACCCCGAGAACAGAAACAGAAAGTTCCAACATCAGAGATCATCTTTGGCCTTTGCTTAATTCTGTGTCCCACCTCAGGACCTATGATGTCAGGAAAGTCCAAGTATTTATTAATATCAGAAAAGGCTGTACAGATAACATTATGCCCAAGTCTTCCTGTTTGTCCAATCTTAATCAGTGAAGAAATCTAATTTTGTTCCTTATACATGTATCTGTATCAATGCATCTACAGTCAGATATTGAGAATGAGAGAATAGGAAAATCTAGAAGGGTAGAGAAAAGAAAAAGAAAGGAAGGAGGAAGGAAGGTAGAAATACATATATGATAGACACAGACAAACAGAAAATTTCTTCTTACTAAGAGAAATTAAGTACATTTCCTAATAAAATATCTCTCTTCATTATTAATCAAGTTACTCTTCTTGATGAAATGACAACTGATTGTAGTGCAGTCTTGAGAAAGTCCTCAGAAAAGATCCAAAATTGTTTGTGAATGTAAAGAATCATATAGTATATGCTCACAATATTGATAAATGTTACAAGTCTTACTATATCATTACCTTTATAGGATGGGAATGAACGTAATCGCTTAAAATCATGGGCTTCTTCTTTCAGGGAGAACAAGGGAAGAATTTGACTTTTTATAATGAGAAACATTATTCCATGTTCATGGGCCTTTGCCTTTTTCCTCTTCCATAGCTTATTCTAATTGGGAGATTTTTTGCTTTGAAACATGCTTTCCTTATCGTGTAACACTCAGGAATTGCCTACTGCCTTTGTTCAACAAGGTTTAAACATGCAAAGACATAAGAGGGATCCGTGGTATAATGACTAATTTAAGAAAGAGCCCTGGGAGGGTTAAGCACAGGCACCAGCGTGCCATTGTATATAATCAACAACAGTGGGTACAGTAAGAATGTGGAAAATAGCTGGGAGGGAGATTTATTATGAGCTTCTTGGCTTGAACAAAGCACAGGAAAATGTGTTCTGTTTTGACTTACGGAGTCTCGTTTTTTAGAATGCCCGTGGAGATAAAAAGCTAAATTGGTTTCAATCCTGTCTGCATCATTAGTTATGCAGTCATGCTGATTTAGGGCTTGCCATAATAGAAAAAGAAATCACAGCAACTTTCTAAATGTTATGAATGAATTGTTTGTTTGTGCGACTATTAAATAGGTGATGACTGTTTGAACATTGTGTCTTCAAAGCAGTTACATTTGAAAGTCTTCATAAGCAGTAATGATCATTCCCATATAATGCTCTTGGAAATTGTCTTTCTATTTGTTACAGAAGTGTCATATTCCCTCTTATTTTATGAAACTTGTGTGCCTGAAAATTACAATATTGAAAATAATGTTTATATATTATATTTTTAAAAAATATTTAAAATGTATTCTAGTGTGTGTTGTCTGTGCAGGGGAAAGTACAACTTGGAGGATTTGGTTCTGTCTAGCCACAATCTGGGGCCTGTGGGCTACATAGCTCTGTGGTAGAGTGTTTGTCTAATATATGTTAGATTCTGGGTTCAGTTCCTAACATCATTAGATTGTGAACTACATTAAGCATGAACAACCAAAAAAAAAAAAAAAAAAAAAAAAAAAGCAACCATTGAGGCAGAAAGGCAAATGACTAACAGGAGCTTTACATTTCTAACACTTACTGAGGAGAGAGACTGCTCTAGGCATTTTACATATTGTTACTCAAGCATCTCAAAAAATATCTGTATGGTTTGATCCTTTCTGCTCTAGCATATTCTGTGAAAATGTAATTGTTGAATCCTATGTTTGGTGCCTATTTAGAAATGGAAACACAGTAACGAGTTCAGTGGGGAAGGTTCTTGTGAAGCCCATGTCACACAGAGAGACTGTGTCTTTGGGTCCAGCTCATTGTCCCAATCTTTATGGTTTAAACTTAAATGAAATGCAGTTGGAGGGATTACTCATTGTGTTCTCTCTGTCTCTGTCTCTCTTTCTTCTCCTTCCCCCATTTTTCTCTCTCCAAAACCACCCTATGATATTTTTCCATCACCACAACTACTACAGGATCTATAAATTACCCTGTGTATTTCATATTACAATAAAAAATCCATTAAGAACTGAGAAAAAGGCGATCTCAGGAAAGCTCAGGCTACGTGCAGATAGAGTCTCATGAATGCTTTCCCTGTTGCTTCATCAGTTGTCTTCCTACGCAAAACTGCGAGTTATAAGTTAGTATGTGGTAAGATGTTGTAGAAAATATAACAAGAAAATATTCAAAGAATTTATTTCATTTTCTAACACTAGGCATGTGAGTAAATCCTGTATTACACCAACACTACAGATGAGGCTTTTGAATAAAATCAGGCTAGTTAGTAGGTGTAGGAAAAGGTTATGACAATCACAAGGGAACAGTGCTTTCGGTTTTCTTACACTTTTGAAGAATATTTAGGAAACAATATTTTTTACTACAAATATATGTGCCTTTTCTTTAATGATACTTTGTCTTTCTGAAATCATGTGAATGGTCACTTAAATATTTTTTCACATCGTTTATGGCCATTAGATGAATGAAGAAATGTCTTTGTCAGATTTCTATCATCATGACAAGTACCTCATATAACAGGACATGATTTTTATAATATTAGCATTCTAGGCAAGATGTGACCATTGATATAATGGTGTCAAGACTGTTTATGGACATAACAGCTACTCTTTTGACTTAATTTGAGGCCTATTGCTAATGAATAACTCATGTTTGATATTCCAAATATGGTTAAACCTATGGCTAAGGTATAGGCCTTAGGGGACAATCCATTGATAGTATTTTGCTTTTAGTTTCTTTAAACATTTTATTGATTCTTTGTGTCACATCATGCATGCCATACCCGCTCATCTTCCCATCTGCTCATATCTGCCCTCTGCCCTTGTAACATCTCCCCCAAAATGAAAATTAAGATCAAACAGAAAAAAAAATAAAACAAAGTGTAGTGTGTCAGAGAGTCTCACAGTACACCCCTCTGTCCACATATCTCCACTTGCAAATATGTATTGCTATGAGTCATTGGTCTGGTTTAATACTTTGGCCCCGTCCTATGATCAGTACTGGTTCCTTACTGTATGTCCTTGAGGTTTGCCTGTTGTTTTCCTGTGTTGTGGAGATGTTGCAGGTCTAGAAGGCAGAACTGGCCCTTTCATACTTTTCAGATGATCTAGACTTTGGGGGTGGGCCAACTCAGAGCCCTGGTTCAGGGCCTAGGTTGTAGTTGAACTAATCTACCTGCTGGCTCTCTTGTATCCACATCACCAGGAAGAGCTCTCCAGAACAGCTTTGGCTAGGTTACTCTTTGCTGCTATCTGGGAGCCAGGGTCAGCTTCCCAGTACTAACGTTCTTGGGGCTGGCTCACCCCCATGCCTTTGCCATTATTGCTGTGTAACCGTGTTGGCCCAATGTGATGCAGGGCCTACTCTCTGGAACTACTAGTTCTACTAGCAGTGACTACTACTAGTAGTGTCGCTACTACTGGTAACAGTTGCAGTCTGCCCTCCAGAGCACTATATCCAATGATGGGTGGGAACAATTGAGCACAGCCCTCGGATACTGATGTTGTCCCAGGGAGCTGAATGGACCAAGAACACCCCCTAGGATCTGTTGGTAATGTAACCTGTGGATACAGACACAGACACAGACACAGACACAGACACAGACACAGACACAGACACAGACACAGACACAGGCATAGACAGACAGACACAGACAGACACAGTCACAGTCACAGACACAGAAATAGACATAGACACAGAAATAGACATAGACACAGACATAGGCACAGACACAGACATAGGCACAGACACAGACACAGACACAGACACAGGCACAGGCACAGAGACACAGGGACAGATACAGGCATAGGCACAGGCACAGACACAGTCACAGGCACAGACAGAGACACAGACACTGACACAGACACAGGCACAGGCACAGGCACAGACAATGGCACAGGCACAAGCACAGACACAGACACAGACACAGACACAGGCACAGACACAGAAATAGACACAGACACAGACATAGGCACAGACACAGACATAGGCACAGACACAGACACAGACACAGATCCCCATTGCTGCATATCCACAGATCCAAACATAGCCTTCAGGCAGCGGCACTGGCTGAGAGTTTACCATGGCTTCAGTTTGTGGGGCTGGCTACTCACAACAGGCTCCTCCTCTCTAACCTTGTATGTCCAGTTCCATTTCTCTTCACAATGATTCATCTGTTCTGTTTCTCGCTCTTTCCCATCTGTCCACCCCATAATTGCACATTGTAGTGGCTGCTGCAGCTGGTGGACCTCTGGGTGATCTCTGATGCTGATACCCTATGTGACATGATATCAGATGGGCCACTGTGTGTCTAAGGCCTGCTTGAAGAGTGCAGTGGCAGGCAGGTATGTCTCTGGGTTTCTTTCCCTGCCTAAGCTTCATGATGTGGTACGGTGGTGGGCAGATCTGTGGTTACTGTCCTTCTCTTATTCTGCATTGTGTGGCTGTAGGCAGGACACTGTATGTCCAAGGCTTGCCAGTCTCATGTGCTGGAGGACAGGTCTCTCAGTAATGTTTTCAAGCCACTTATTAAATATATGTGTTTATATTCATAGAATTATGCTACTCAAACCATTTTCGTATACACTTATTACTGGATACTGGTTAATGCAGAAATTGTTCAGAGTGGAAATAAGCAGTGACTTTGAGTATCTACCCATGGATAGGAAAATTATGTGACTTTCCCACAGACAGGTCTTGGGAACACAAAAGAAAATGTCATGAGAAAAGTATAAAGGCAAGAAGATGGGGAGGAATTCTATACAATACTGCCTTCTGGATATGACAATTCTGTTCCACACTTGCACTCCCAGAAGCTGTGGTTGCCATCACAGGATCTGTGCAAGATCAAGCCAGTTTAAAATTTTAGCATGTTTTAAATCCAACGGGAAGAGGAAATCCAACAGCCTTATTCATGGCAAAGGACCTATTGACAGTTGATAGTTAATAGGAGGAAATAGTGACATTTCTTTTAGAATATAACTCCTAGTAGAGTCCCCAGGCTTCAGGGGATGACTATATGCCAAGGTATATATAAACAGGATTAACTGGAGTCAAGAGTTAAAAAAACACCATAAAAAGAGGACATGAATTAGAGAGGGAGATATTTCATAAATTCATTGTTTTTAATAGCTGAGTAGTACTCCACTGTGTAGATGTACCACATTTTCTGTATCCATTCCTCTCTTGAGAGACATCTGGGCTGTTTCCAGTTTCTGGCTATTATAAATAAGGCTGCTATGAACATGGTAGGACATGTGTCCTTATTACATGTTGGAGCATCTTCTGGGTATATGCCCAGGAGTGGTTTAGCTGAGTCCTCCTGTAGAACTATGTCCAATTTCCGGAGGAACCACCAAGCTGATTTCCAGAGTGGTTGTACCAGCTTGTAATCCCACCAGCAATGAAATAGTGTTCCTCTTTCTACACAACCTCTCCAGCATCTGCTGTCACCTGATTTTTTTATCCTAGCCAATCTGACTGATGTGAGGTGGAATCTCAGGGTTGTTTTGATTTGCATTTCCCTGATGACTAAGGATGTTGAACATTTCTTTAGGTGCTTCTCAGCCATTCGGTATTCATTAGTTGAGAATTCTTTGTTTAGCTCTGTACCCCATTTTTTAATAGGGTTATTTGAAATTCTTAGGGAAATGGATGGATCTGGAGAATATCATCCTGAGTGAGATAACCCAGTCACTAAAGAAGACATATGGTATGCACTCTCTGATAAGTGGTTATTAGCCCAGAAGTTCAGAATACAGGAAAAACAACCCACAAACCACAAGAAACTCAAGAAGAAGGAAGACCAAAATGTGGACATTTCATTCCTTCTTAAAAGGGGGAACAAAATATCCACAGAAGGAGTTGCAGAGACTAACTATGGAGCATAGACTGAAGGAAGGACAAGCCAGCCTAATATACCTATCTCCTAAGAGGCTCTGACAGTACCTGACTAATTCAGAAGTAGAGGCTCACAGCCATCCACTGAACTGGGTACAGGGTCCCCAATGAAGGAGTTAGAGAAAGAACCAATTGAGTTGAAGGGTTTGCAGCCCCTTGGGACAAACAACAATATGAACTAGTATCCTCAGCGCTCCCAGGGACTCAACCACCAACCAAGACTATACATGGTTGGCCTGATTGTTCTGGCAATATGTATGTAGTAGAGGACTGCAAAGTCGATCATCAATGGGAGGAGAGACCCTTGGCCCTGTGAAGGTTCTGTGCCCCAGTGTAGGGGAATGACAGGACCAATAAGTGGGAGAGGGTGGGGTGGCAGGCATGGGGAGGGAGGAGATAACAGGAGTTTTTTTCTTGATGTTTTTGTTTGTTTGTTTGTTTGTTTGTTTGTTTTTTGGAGGGGAAACTGGGAAAGGAGTAATTGACATGTAAATAAAGAAAATATCTAATAAAAAAAAAGAAATAGAATTAAATCACATTCTTTTTTCCCTTTTGTACCCAAACTCCTCCCAAAGACCCCTGCTTCAATACCTACAATATTTTTTGTCATATTCCTTAAAATGTATAAAATATTATAACAATAAAAATAAGTGTTATAAAAAAATGAAAGGGAGATGTTATGGTGGATCCTGGTAAAAGTTGGAGGAATGTGGACATGATCAATGTATGTATGAATGTATGAATGAAATATATTCTTTATATGGGTAAGAATAAAGACAATACTTTAATCAGGCCCTCAGATTTCTAGTTTTCTGTCTACAACAGTTGGACTTCTTAGCTACAGGAACAAATGTTGGAGGGTATCTGTCATCATGGTAACCTACTGTGAACCTGTTGGCCAGGAATACAGATGGAAGTAGAAGAAGAGAAGCATGAGCAAGGAGATTAGGAACAGCCTGGGAGGGGAGGGGTTTGAAAAGTAGAGAAGAGCATTGTAATGAAAATATGCAAAGATAAGGGTCAGGCTGCATGATACCCTTTGGTATATCTTCTCACTGACTCAGAGTCTCCTAGAAAACCCCATTTTATAAAGGCCACAACACCTGCTTCCTTGACTGTATGCCTAAATTAACTCATGGCTATTTGAGAGATGCTAGTCCAACACAGAGGAAATAAAATGGGATTTCTTCAAGATATCAGTAGAAGACCGATAGGTCCTATTTTTCCTGAGTTCCTATATGGAGCAGCAGTACTGAGGATGAATGATGTTGATCATAATTTTTATTGATCATAGTGATCTAAAAGGAGAGACTGCACAGTGTTGAAATTTTAGAATAAATGGGGCCAACGTTACTCCTTTCAGAATCAATATAAGGAATTCTTTTATGCAAAAGAAAAATATTATAAAGCAAATTTACTCATAATTTATTCATCTATGGATGCGTTGCACCATATAAAATTTTAATGTATAGACTATCTTACTTGTGATTTTATGAAGAGTAGTCTGGTATGTTGCATACCAATTGTACACATGCTTTGCTTAGGAAATACCAATTTTAGAATCAAAATATTTCCATAACTCTATAGATGTCACAGTACTCTTCCTAATGTCATATATAATATGTCTATTGTAGGCATTAATTCCTTCATGTATGGCTACTCCCTCCATCCAGCATCCCCTGGAACTTTCTTTCTGTCCCCAGAGTTCACTAAACTTACACATTGTAGGTATATCAATATGTTGCAAGCATTAATATAACTTGCACAATGGAAAACATTAGATTTCTGCTAAACATGGTTCTATTTCTTACCACCATTATCACCAACAATTTAAAACATTGCCGCAGGAAGATATTATTATTAGAAAAGTTTTCGTCTCTTTACATTTATAAGTCATGAGTAGAATAGCACAATTAACAATGAAGAATTACATAATGTATTTTTTTTAACTTTTCTGGAAACTTGAATATCCTAGCTCATATGCCTACATTTTTGACTAACTACTCACAGTGGATGTAATCTAATGAGGCTGTGTCAATCTATAAAATATAAGTGTGGTGAAAGACTCTTGTGATAAGATTTATCCCACTAGCTGTTACCAAGTGTCTTACCGAGAGCCATAAATCATACTATAGAATGTAAGGTAATTATGGCTGAGTATGTATCAATCATTAGTGTTTCCATATTAAACATTAGTCTATGAATATTTACCCATACCATATATGTAAAAGCCTGAGTATGGAACTACACACCTACAATCCTATGAATGACATCTAGAGATGAAGGACTTGGTGTTCAGCTGGTCTAGTAGGAGACCCTATGAAAATTTTAGAGAGAAATTGAGGAAAACTTTTCATATGGACATCTACCCATTGAGCACATTATTAAGTAAACGTGAGCATGGATACACAGATGCAAATAAATTGTAGTACTTTTTCTTAGAAGCAACATTATTCTCGAGTTCATAATCGGACAAAACCAAGCAATGACTCATAAAATAGCATCTGAGTAAGATCAGGTGCTTCAAAACACAGAAATCATTGTGTCTATTTTATTTTCTGAGATATTCTTGAAGGAACAAGTTAATTTCCTGCTAACTGCTCCCATTAAATCTTTTTGTAAAGTAGCTCTTATTAATTTGACAACAGGATCTCCAATTCTGGGTACCTATTTTCACACAGTGTTTTACATATAAATGATTCGTATACACTTAGGATTTGTAAAATGCTTAGCTGTTATCGTTGCCAGTTTTCATGAAAATAGTGATTGATTTGGAATGTACTTATTTCTCATCATAAAGACCTACTTCCTAAAATAACCCTTCACAGCTGGCTTTGATTTATTCTTCTACATGCTAGACTAAAGTGTCCTGTAAATACCATTATCATGTAGCTCCTCACAGAGAGCACTTCAATATAATTGCATCTCAGGAGTGATTTCTGTTTTTAGGGAGCTAATGCAAAATGTTTCCTATTTAAATACATATTAAATCTAGAACACATAGTTTCCTATTTGCATGCAGGGAAGTTCTTTTGCAGCCCACTAGGCACGTTTTTCATCCTGAATTTTTACTCTAGTTTATCTAAATCTTAGAGGTTATGATGAAAGGAATCAGAGGGCTTCGAGAAGCCTGTTTATTGAGTTCTATATTAAGGAAATTAATTCCTACTATAAAAGGAGGTGTCAGAAACCATGCAATATTATAATACTGACGTGTCATGACCCAAGAGGACAAAAAAGTTAAGTAAGTCTTGTATACAAGTGAGGTACAATTTTTTTGTGGTTCAACTCTTACCTTAAAGGGTTAGGTGGAAGGCTCAGTCTATGAAGTACTTGCTTAGCAAGCAGGAAAACCAATTTTTTTTTTTTATGACGGAATCCCTGTTAAAAGGCAGAAGAGGGGATCTCTGTAGTCCTTACTAATTGTATATTCCAGGCCTTTGATTTACACTGTATGATATGAAGAAAGATGAATTGTATCTAAGGAATATCACCTAAAATTGTCGTGTAAGTTCCAAATATCTTGCACAGATATGCAGCAGCACACATAAACATGTAAATATCACTAGAGATGAATCACCAGTGCATCTGAGATACAACACTAAAGCTTATCCTCTGGTCTCCATACGCATTTGCATGTGCAGGAGTGCACAAAACAAAGCTGCCTGACAGCAAGACTTGACTATTTCTGGAGAATGTATTAGAAAACCATATCCCGAATACAGCATACTGTAAGGACCTCTGCCTTTATTCTTTTTCTTAAGGTCTAAAAAGTAAAATATTACTTCATAAATCTCAAGGAAAGAAAAGTTATCATTCAGTTGGAAAACATTTTTTTATTATATATTAATTACCTTGAAAATATATATACACACACACACACACACAATCACAAAGGATGGGGGAGAGGAATGTAGAAGAGAAAGTTAAAAGAAAGTTAAAAGTGGTCTGTGCTGTACACAACTTGAGTTACCTTGTTCCAAACACATTTCCTCCGTGATTCTTCCCCTGCCCCGTCTCAATCTGTCATTTCTCCTCCTGTACTCTAAAACACAAACTGTTATTGAAAGACCGAAGGGAAAAAGATACTCATTTGGAGCTCTCTTGGACACATGCCTTCTCTTTCTCTTCCTTTCCATATCTTGTAGTATGTTTGTATAATTTTCTCTATCTACACATACATACACACCTACACATAGATACATAAATATACATATATCTTAACTTTTCAGAGTTTGAGTGAGCTAATGCAAAATGTTTTCTATTTAAATAAATATTAAATCTAAAACACACCTGTTCCTATTTGCATGCAAGGAAGCACTGTTGGAGCCAACTAGGCACACTTTCATTCTGAATTTTTACCCTAGTTTCTATAAATCTTAGAAGTTATGATGAAAAGAATGAAAGGGTTGCTAAAAGCCACTTATATGAAATTACCTACAGGTTTATTATCCTTTATGGGTTATTGATTGCTAACTACATTAAATGTGGACTTTCCTAAAGGGCAGGACTCTGAGTATGCCTGTGCGGGAGGGTATTTTCTTGATCTATTTGCTGAGGTTAGAATAACCTACTACAAAGTAAGTGCAGTGCCTCACAGTGGCCAAGTACAGAAGTTCTGAGGTAAAAGTTATGCTTAAAAGTTGGTGAGCAGGGGGAGAGGGAGGGAACAGGAGATTATTTTAGTTTTTATTATTTTATTTTAATTTATTTTTTTCTTATTTTCTTTTGTTTTTCTTTTTTTTTCTTTTGGAGGGGAACCTGGGAAAGGAGATATTGTAAATAAAGAAAACATTTAATAAAAAGAAAAAGTTGGCTACTCTTTGCTCCTTTATAGTGAATGCATCTCCACTTTCTTGCCTTTTATTTGTGCTTCAACTTTCATTGACCTTGAAAGCTAACATCTTTGGCTTTTCAATAAGAGAAAAGACTATTATCAATCCAGTTCATTGTCACTAGCTTTCTACTGGCGAGATACGCAGCTTCTTAGACAAGAAAATCCTGATTCTTTTTTTTTTTTTTTTTTTTTTTTTTGCTTTTTCGAGACAGGGTTTCTCTGTGTAGCCCTTGGCTGTCCTGGAACTCACTCTGTAGACCAGGCTGACCTTGAACTCAGAAATCCACCTGCCTCTGCCTCCCAAGTGCTGGGATTAAAGGCGTGCACCACCACCGCCCGGCAAAATCCTGATTCTTTAAGCTGGTCTAATAAATCCCTGTCATGGCTCTGCCTTTAGGAGTAAGATCCTTGCTAATGATAGTATCGCAGATATTGAAAATATATATTCCATGTGACTTTTCTCTTTTTTAAAAAAATATTTTTATTAGACATTTTCTTTATTTACATTTCCAATGATATCCCTTTTCCTTGTTTCCCCTCCATAAAAATCCCTATTCCCTCTCTCCTCCCCATGCTTACCAACCCACCCTCTCCTGCTTCCTGGCCCTGGTATTCCCCTACACCAAAATGATTACAATGTTAGGTATCCCTACCCATGTTCTCTCCTTACCTGTACCCCTATATTTCACTTTATGGCCATAAAACACACACACACACACACACACACACACAGACCACATACATGTGTACATTCACACACCACACACACATACATACCTTTAGATTGAATCAAATCTTAATTTACCCACAAATAGAACTTTCTTCTAAGTTTTCAATATTTCAAATTTCTTAGAGTAACTTAATCAAGCAGGAATACTTATTTTTTTTTCATTTCACATCCCTTAAAATAAAATGTTGTGCATAGTGCAGAACTTAAATTTGAAAAACCATATCATTTTTCATATTTTATTTTTCTTAAACAAGCTGTCATGGAATTTCAGGACAGAAGAAAGTGATGAACAAATGAACAGGTGATGCATGAGCGTCCTTGAGTTTGAGGACAGCAAAGCACGACATCATTGATGTCCATCAGTACACATCGTGACTTTCAGAGTCTGCGTCTGAAGTAGTACATTTTAGCATCATTTCAATCACTTCTCTCTTTAGTTTTCTTCTAGACTGTGTAATTTAACACCCACAAAACATACAGTTCAACATTTTGTCACATTGTGCATACAATTTTGTGCCTTCCACAAAGTTGAATGCCAGTTATTAGAAATATATTATTTTGAAAATATGTCTAATTGTAAGTGATTATATGTATTTCCACAGATAGAACATATAATGTAACTGATTTACTCCACAGCTTGCAAAATTAATTTTCCTGGTTTCCTAGGAGAGAGAAGGATGGAGAGTCTTTGTTTAAAGCTGCAACATCTGTGGGAATGGCACGAACATTGCACAGTCTATATATTTTATTGCATTTTCACGAGCACATGGAAGTCTTGTGTAAAATGAGTTTCAGAGCAACCTTCAAGAGTCACTTGGTATTTTCCAGTAAATGCAGGAGAAAGGCTACAAACTCATGCCCAGAGGCATGTAGTTATATGCACCCTTTCTGTGTCATATTCATTTACAAGTTTGTGTGCACTAAAATTCAATGTTTATGTTTTACAAGCATCGGGTTATATTTTTGGTCTGGACAAAGCACTTAGAAAAATATATAATGGCTACGTTGGAGCCAAAATCAACATGAGGATTTCCACTTAGTGGTCACATTTAATCCAAGTTGAAGAAAGGACTCAGAGGGTTGGAATATGCCAATCATATGCAATTTCCTCAGATAAACAGATTAGACAGTTTCCCAGAAGATGTTTAGCCATATTGCTTGTGTGCTACTTGGGTTTGTATTTCTAACATACGTCTCAAATTTAATGTTAATCTTTCCCTTTCATACAGACGTCTGCTCCCAGGCACATTTAATTTTTTCTGCATTATGGTTTCTGAATTGCCTAGGTGTTTTTGTAAGAAATTATAATTGGCTCATATCTTAATTTTGTTTTCACTGAATCTATTTGTATTTTGGCAAAATAACATGACCTGAGGTTATGGGTTCACCCTGCTAAGGTCAGATCCACAGTACTCCATGCAAACTCAATAGATTTTTTTTTTAATACAAATCCATTTCATTATAACAGAACCAATTAAGTAAAAAAGTGTTCAGTATGCAGAATGAAACATTGTAATTAATATCAAGACCATTTTAATTTAAGTAAATAGTTCTTTGCTCTCCTAGAATTATCGAAGTCATACAATGCACTTCGAATTGGGCTAGCTGGTAACTTTTCATAAATAAATATAGAATACATGAAAATATAAAATAATATTAAAAAGTTATGAACTTTGAAAGAAAGAACATAAAATATTAAAAATAAATTCATGTGTGCCTTTTTCTGAAAATACATTCATTAAACTATATTTTAATTCTCATGCCATGTGTCAATCCTTAGCAATAAAATTCCACATATAGCAATGTATTGTTTTTACATTGGCTAAGTTATATTTGATGTAGAAAAGAGTTTTCTTTGAAGAGTGGCTATCTGCCCTTCAGTTTCCAATATTGAAGTTGTAATTAACTATCTCTTATTCCCCCACCTTACCAACTTCACCTTCTGCATTCATGAGATACAGACTGCAGTAACATTCATATGTCCATCATGCTAGTGAAGAGTGGAATAGGTACAAATATATTTGATAAGGGAAGTGTGTATAAATAGATGAATCACTCAAAAAATATAATAAAAAATCTAAGTGGTCATAATAATTTGATAAAGATTCCAGATTTCTAAAACTAGAAATGAAAAAGAGATATTTTAAAATTGAGTAGATTTTAAAACTGGTAGATTCTTGCCTGGGTAAAATGATTTCTATTACTTTTAGAATTCCTTAGTTGTTTATAGGTTTATTTTAAGGACCATAAGGTGAGGATATCACTAGATAGTTTTCACACATTTTGTAAGTTATTGCATTATTACTTCTTGAATTTCAGGGTCAAAACTTAGTCATTACAAGAAACAAATTAGCTAATATATATATATATATATATATATATATATATATATATAAGTTGTATATATGACTAGCTAAAACTTAGCAATTTTTCATCGGGTAAATGGAACTCAAATATTGATAAGCAATATTCTTACCAAACAAAAGTTTGAAACAAAAAAAATCAAATATTTGGATTTTTATCCATTGGAAAGACTATTAGCTGAAATTATGTCATCATTATTGGCAAGAATTAAGACTATTATCCATCATATGTAAAACAAACATATGAACTGAATAAAATAAAATTTGAATATACCATCCTTTTTGTAAAAATTAAAATTATTCCAAATATTTATCAAAATGCAGGTGATGTCAGGATGTTGCATACTAAGAGAAATTATCTAAATTTATTGATACATTACCTACATGTAGTATCTGAAATAAAAAATCTTATAAAAACAGGATTGTGGACTATATAAATACTAAGAGGAAAGACAATATGTGACAATGATCATCAAAGGATACTGAGTTTCAAGAACGCAGAATAAAAAAGTTACAAAGATAAAATATCACTATTTGCTATATTTCTTAAGTTTAGTAGAGCAACAAATTATAAGTGTTTTGTCAATTCTAATAAATCATTATAAAACAAAGCAAAGCAAAGAAATATATGCATATATAAAGAGAGACATTTAGATACAGAAGGACAAAGAAAGGGAAAATAACAGAATAAAATGAAAAGATAAATTTGAGAAGAGACAGGAAAAGAGAAGAGAAAAAGGGAGTGGTAAATACTATTCATATATAAAATGATGTATATATTAATTAACTGTCCTGGCAACTGTATTCTCAATTAAACCATCACACTAAATCAAGTTATTCACTATATTACAATAAAATGAAAGCTAAAAGACAATGCATATGATTCAAATATATATATATATATATATATATATATATATATATGTTTAAAAGTATTATCTACAAATACACACATGTATATAGAAATATCAGAATGTTTGATATAGCCTCTATAATCTGCTGTGCATAAAAAGGAAAAATCAAATTGCAAATATGATCATGTTTTAAAATTATTTTTGGTCTTATTAGATTTTGATTTCTATATAACAGAAAAACATATTCTCTTTTTAAATTTTATTTAATCTTTTTTTATCACTGCATATTTTACCTCCTCCCGGTCCACCCTCTGACTGTTTCCTATCCCATACCTCCTCCCCAACCCCTGTCTCCCAAGAGGATGTCCCCACACCCCACCTCCCACCCACCAGAGCTTCCACTCCCTGTGACCTCCAGTCTCTTGAGGGTTCGATGCATCGGCTTCAACTGAATCCTGTCCCTGTAGTCCTTTGCTGAATATGTGTTGAGGGCCTCATATCAGCTGATGTATGCTGCCTTCTTGGTGGCCCATTGTCTGAGACATCTCAGGGGGTCTAGGTTAGTTGAAACTGCTGGTCCTCCTACAGGATCACCTTCCTCTTCAACTTTTTACCACCTTTTTCTGAATCCAACCACAGTGGTCAGCAGCTTATGTCCATTAGTTGGGAGTAAATATCTGCATCTGACTCTTTCAGCTGCTTGTTGGGTCTTTTGGAGAGCAGTCATGATAGGTCCCTTTTTGTAAGCTCTCCATAGCCTCAGTCATAGTGTGAGGCACGTTGGGCCTATTGCTGGGCCTTAAAGGACTGAAGCCCTGAGGGCCAGCATAAAAAATGGAAACAGACAACCTTGGGAGGGAGGGAGGAGCTGGGAGAACCCTCCAGAATGTACCAGAAACCTGGGAGGTGAGAGACTCTCAAGAATCAAAGAAAGAGACCTTAGATGAAATACCCTACAGTGGGGAATGGAAACTTATAGACCCCATCTCCAGGAGAAAGACGTATTCAAGTGAGGGATGGAGTTGCCATCCCACAGTCAAAACTCTGTCCCATAATTATTCCTGTCTGAAAGTACTGCGGGGGCAAAAATGAAGAAAAACAGATTCCCATTGCACTCCTGAACTCAGACTGCATATATTACAAGGTCTATATGTTCTGAAATGTTTTATTAAAATGTATAAATTAGTTATTTAAATAATATTTTCTTAAAATATTCACTGTTATTATGAAAATTTCTAATATGTTTGCTGATTTTCTACCCCTATGTCTACCCAATTTTATCAGAAAATAAATTACTATTAGACCCGTATAAAATTTGTTTTCAGCTTATCGATCTCTCAGATAGCAAAAAGAAACAAAACAAAACAAAGCATGTTTTCTACTTGCCTTAACTTTAAGACATTCCAATGAATAAAACATCTTTCTAGGTGGTTTACTTTCTGTCCTGGGCAAATTATTTTTTATGAGTATCCATCATTCTTAAACCTGGCTATATTTTAGCTAGCCTAGAAAGATTTTTCCATGTGTTTGTTTAGATACTCTTCTCCACCCCTGAGAATTCAGATTTCATATTCTCTGGCTCTCACTTGAGCAACACGGATTCATACCATTACTGAACTGATCATTGTTAGGAACCAGGATCACAAAAATTATTAATCATAAAGGATAATAGATATTTTTTATCAACTCAGACTCTAGACCTTAAATATAATATCCTATCTATATAAATTACTGCCTATGTGCTTGGAAGAGGTTAGGTAACCTAAAGAAGGTACAAATTCTTAGTGTACTATTTAAATTTTTATATTAAATTTATTTAATTTTTACACTCCACATTCCATTCTCCGACCCCCTATGCACCCTCCAACTGCTCCACATCCTGTACCTCCTCTCGACCCCCTATCTCCACATGAATGACCCCACCCCCAACCCACCTGATCTCTAAACTTCCTGGGGCCTCCAGTACTTCTTCAGGGTTAGATGTATCATTTATGAATGAACAGACTCTGAAGTCCTCTACTGTATGTGTGTTTGGGGCCTCATATCAGCTGCTGTATGCTGTTTGCTTGGTGGTCCAATGTTTGAAAGATCTTGCGGGTCTAGATTAGTTGAAACTGCTGGTTCTTCTACAGGATTGGCCTTCTCCTCAGCTTCTTTCAGCCTTCCCTAATTCAACAACAGGAGTCAGCAGCTTCTATCCATTGGTTGGGTGCAAATAAAACCTGTATCTGACTCTTTCAGCTGCTTGTTGGGCCTTTCAGAGGGCAGTCATGATAGGTTCTCTTTTGTGAGTGCTTCTTATCCTCAGTAATAGTGTCAGGCCTTGGAACTTCCCATTGAACTGGATCCCACTTTGGGCCTGTCACTGGACCTTCTTTTCCTCAATCTCCTCTCCATTTCCATTCCTGTAACTTTTCAGACAGGATCAATTCTGGGTCAGAGATGTGACTGTGGAATGGCAACTTGATGTGCTATCTTCCTGCTGGAGGTAGGCTCTATAAGTTCCCTCTAAGGTCCCTTCCTTTGATTCCTGAAAGTCTCTTACCTCCCAGGTCTCTGGTTTATTCTGGAGGGGTCCCCCAACCTTCTATTTCCTGAGGTTGCCTATTTCCATTCTTTCTGCTGGCTCTCAGGGCTTCAGTTCTTTTCCCTAACCCAATACCAGATCACATTCCTCTCTCCCCTTACTCAACTCCCCCCATCCCTTTTCCTTCCCAGATCTCTCCCTCTCTCACCATTTGAGATTGCTTTCTTCTCTCTCCCAAGTGAGACTGAGTCGTCCTTACTTGGGCCCTTCAGCTTGTTGACCTTTTTGAGTTCTGTGGACTGTATCTTTGGTATTCTGTACTTTTTTTCTTTATTTTTTGGCTAATATCCACTTATTAGTGAGTACATACCATGCACATCATTTTCTGTCTGAGTTACCTCACTCAGGATGATATTTTCTTGTTCTATCCATTTGCCTGCAAAACTCAAGATGTTCTTGTTCTTAATAACTGTGTAGTATTCCATTGTGTAAATGAACCACACTTTCTGTATCCATTCTTCTGTCTTCTGTCATGGGACATCTAGGTTGTTTTCAGCCTCTGGCTATCACAAATAAGGCCCCTATGAACACAGTGGAACAAGTGGCATGGTGGGGCACCTTTTGGGTATATTCCCAAGAATGGTATAGCTGGGTCTTCAGGTAGATCTATTTCCAATTTAAGCACTGAATATATTAGCTTTTTGGTTATTGTGAAAGAACTCTGGGCTTAAACAACTGAGAAATAAGGAAGAGCAATGCTGGGGCACAGCTTTAGAGTTTACCTCTCATGATTTCTAGTTTTTGTTAAATTTGCACAGTGGTTAATGTGAGAGTTTTCTACAAGTGAGCATACATGTTTCTCTTTGACATCACACACATGCCAATACATAATGGACTTACACATAATTTCAACAATTTTCCTTTTGTCTGTCATTGAAAGAGCTAGATTATACTTACTATCTAATAAATTATACATTAAATTTATCAGCTAGAGAAAGAGTTTGGGGGGGCACTAAAATAATACAAGTGAACATTATTTTGGTGCAGGTAATTGTAATGAAATTACTGAGGCTTAGAAGCCATTGTTTTTTTAAGGAGTCATATGGGAACAACATAAAACAACAACAACAAAGACTCAAGAGTCCCTAGGGGATTAGAATTGTCACAGGGAAGTTGAACTAGTGCTTACAAAGAGCTTTCATCTTTATTCTCTATGGCTTTTATTACAAAATAATATTCTGCACACTACTAAAAGAGAAATGTAATTACCAAGTCAGGAATAAGCCTTGATGTACAATTGTGTCCGGCCTGTCTAATACTAGGGCAATGGTGGCACAGAGCTTATAGAAGTAACCATCCAGTAACTGATTTGAATTCAGGATCACTTGATGAACTGAACCCATACCCACAATGCTTGCGTAACTAGCAACCTGAGACTAGGTTGCCCAGAGACTATGCAAATGTTACCATTCTGCAACAATAGATAGGTAGGTAGACAGACAGACAGATAGACAGACAGATAGATAGATAGATGGTAGATAGGTTGATAAATACATCAATACAGATACATACGTATGCATATATACATAGATGGAAGAAATTTATAAAGCACAACAATGAAATAACTCCTAATGGCATTATTCTATTATGCTCTTAGATCATTGCTGTTCTCAGCTATCATCAAAGAAACTTTCTCCTGAAGCAGAAGGGAAAATACTGAGAAATACAGCTGAAAAATAGGCAGAAAGTGACTGACCTTGAAACACTCAGCCCCAAACAGGTTGTCTTCATCAAATCCCTACCTCAGAGATCTGAGAACCCCTTGGAAGAGGAGAGAGAATGATTGTAAGAGCCAGAGGTGATAGAGGAAACAAAGAAAAGAAAGTTCTCTAAATCATCAAGATCAAAGCACATATAAACTTGTTGAGATTGAGGAAGCATGCACAGGTCCTACATGGTTCTGTGCCAGGCCCTTTCAGTGTATTATTACTTCCAGTCTAGCATTTTACAGAGTTTCTTAGTATGTGAACAAATGGGTCTCTGCTTCTTCTGATAGCCTTCTCTTGGACTTCTTTCCTACTGTTTGTTTGTGTTGTCCAACTACAATGTATTAGTTTTTATTTTATTTTTAACTTAAATTTTATCTTATTATTATAAAGAGAATTGTCTCCACAATGTATGAAATTCTTTTAGATTTCACTATGTCTTAGCTTTTTATGTCTGTGATAAAATACCATTACAAAAGTAACTTAAGGGAGAATTGATTTATTTTTGCTTTGCACATCAAAATGAATCTATTGTGGATGAAAATCAAAGCAGTAGCAGCTTATAACATCTGTTTGTATCTTATATAAAATAAGGCAACAAAGGGAAGTGAATTCACACTGTTATTCAGTTCCCTTCCTGATTTATGTAGTCTAGGAACTCTGCCCATGTGGAGTCCCTCCCATAGTAAAGCGGATCAAAATTCACACTCACACAGAAATACACAGAAGAGTCCTCTATGTAGCACTATTTGGTAGCTAGTCTATAGTCTGATTTGGAATTTCTTACACAATACAAAGTCCTCATACATTTAGGAAGGATGTACCAGCACCCTAGACTGTCTGAACTGTTTATAGCATTAATATGTGTCATATATTCTGGTGACATCTACATTTAAGGATCTTTCTAGTACTTTCTTCTAGTCTCTAACAGCAAAATTATCTATAAAACTCCTTTATTTCTGATGCTCAAATTTATTTAATTTATTTGTAAAAAGTATTATTCATCTGTCTTCTTTCTATGAACACACTTCCTGATAAATAGTTCATTGTGTCCTGTGCAAAACAATGGATACATTTCCCTTCACCATAACATGCAGAGGAGTATATACTAAAATGCAAATTAGGTTAAAGTCTTTATAAGCACTAGTTTAACTAAATGCATTCTTTATCATAAATATCAAAGCTCAACACAATATCTCTTCTCAGAAAGAAAAACAGGCACAAAATAATCAAATCGATAAATTCTATAATCCTTTAATACTGTAGATTTCCTTAAACAACTATATCTGTTTTATGCTATAGCAAGATTCCAAGTGACGTATTTATTATATATGAGTTTTTCTATAAACTCTTGAATTTGTTTTATTTCTTTTCACATTTGTAGACCTTAGTTCTAATATAAAACAACATGTAAGATGAGCTAGTTCAAGTAATTATCAACACTTCTGCTTGTTGCCCTGTATTCAGGCTTATTTGGCCCTCCTGAGAGAAACTCCAGGCACCCAAGTTCTATCATCTAAGATATTCACCATCTTCAGTCTAATGGGAAGGGAGACACAAGTAGATAACAAAAAGGGAATATATACACCTTTTGGAGCTGAGTTTAGTTGTCTCTTCTAAGAGAATTTCACTCTGATATCTAAAACCAATAGTATTTGAATACATGTACAGATACATTTAAAATATAAAAGTCAAAAGACTCCTCAGTACTGAGAGAAAAACACTAAATGTTCATTTGAGGGAATACTTTAACACTCTAAGGATGAAAGGAAGCAATGCAAACAGGCAAAGTAATCTTAATGCATCTTTTTAATATGAAGATCAAAATTCATTTTCATTGTTAGAAATGTTGCAGTGAACTAAAAACCACAGGAGAAAGGAAGTAGGCATTGCTTTCTTTGGAAAACAGACTGTGCTGTCTCTGGAAAACAGACTGTGCTGTCTCTGGCAAACAGGCTGTACAGTCTCTGGAAAACAGGCTGTGCTGTCTCTGGAAAGCAGGGTTTCCTGTCTCTGAGAAGAAGAAAGTTTGCCTGAAATGATGTTTATTTGCTGATATTTCTCAGCTTCTTTGCTTGTTTGTTTATTTAAGACATATCCTTTCCAGGTGGCTCTTCCTGTCCTGGACACATTATAGGGCTTACCTGTGCTTTGCTTAAAGACATGCTCCATTAAGCTGGGTTTGAGACAATGTTTATTTAAGATGTTTTGATATTGGAGAAGAGGTTTGATGTTTATATATAAGATTGATTACCACAGTAGTATCAACAGGAATTCCTGAGAACTGAGAAGTGAAAAAAAAAGGTAGAGAGAGGGTGATACATGCATAGTCAGGCTCCTGTCAGAGTGATCATCATATTGCTCAGTCCACAGCACCATGACATGGTTCTCTCAGCTTCAAATTTCACTGAAGTTGTGAAAACTCATCAAAATCTTCATCTGAGGGTCAATGGATGCTGGTAAACACTGTGGAAGCACCAGGGAAGGCTAAAGCAGTTCACAAGACACATCCTGTCAACTTTTCAAAAGCGCACTGGAGATTTACAGCTACGGCGTAACTCGTCAGCCCCTGGGATGACAAGCTGAATCATGCAAGACTGAGAACAGGCTACAAAGTCTGTGTGGGAGTGGTAAATGCTACAAGACAGGAACACATGGGTTTAAAGGGAACAGTACATTAATGTCACTTAGGAATTTTATGAAAATGAGATCTATGATTATCAGAGACATTTAGTCACGAAAACCATGGGGAACTTGGTTTCTGCAACAGAGAAATCTACAAATGTTAATATAATACTTTGTTTCCTTATTTAAGATTGTTAAATGGGGATATTATATTTACTAAAAATCACATACCTACTATGCGTTAATTTAATGCTGCTGGCTTTAGTCCAACATGCTATCCTTTTAACATCTGTTCTCCTATTTCCTGATGACTTATAAAAACTGCATGTGAGAAGACATCTTGTCCAAAAGTCAGCAGCCACATGTCTAGCAGCTATCAGTCATTGAAGATCGTATGACACCTACCGCAGGTCACCTTCCCATAGTTTCCGGCAGACCATGCTCACATCGTATGACACCTACCGTAGGTCACCTTCCCATAGTTTCCGGCAGACCATGCTCACACTTACTATTGAAAATAGCAGCAACTTTTCAGAAGAATATTGGGAATTGTCAGACTCCTTTCACAAAACCTTTTCTTGTTCTGTAGAGTACACTGCTTCTGAACAATATGTAATCTGTGTCTATCAATGTATTGTTTAAAGAGTCAAAGTTTCACTCCTTCTCTATCCACAGACTCAGAGGGTTTTCCAGATGTTATCTCAATATTCTCAGAAGAGATCACCTTGGCTGTGTTGTCAGAGATTGCTAATGTGGACTCTAACATTAGGTAATGTATCACATTTTTTCAGAGTAATCATGGTAGTTTTGTGTATTAAAAGTCTCATGAAAATCTGTAAAAGTTATATTAATAAACATTTATTTTATTATTTGATATTTTATGTTTTCATAATGAATAATAACCATTTTCTCCCCTCATTAGGTTAGATCTTTCCCATCTACCACCCATTCCCTCTTCACCCAGTCTCTCTCACTCACTTTAAGTACTTTTTCCTTGTGGCCCAGTGAGTTTAATTAATTTCTTGCCAGAACATGGGTAGGACGTAATTTACTGAAGCAGGGGCAATTTATCACTAAATTTTAAAACATGATCATATATATTCCTTACAGGGAGGAATGTGTACCTAGATAATATAAGGTATAAAGAACATTGAAAAAACATTTTATGTCATAATTGTAACCTAATGTGTATTTTTGTTATTTGTAGCTATTTTCACAAAAGTCAAAGCAATTGATTTTAGAAAGGAAAGGAAAAGAAAGAAAAAAAGGGAAAAAAGAGGAAAAGAAAAAGATTTTTTCTTGAAAGAACATGAAATGCTCCAAAAGTTTACTGTTAGTTTGATATTTCATCTATTACTTTCTGCATTCCTCAATTTTAGGTCTATTTCTTTCCTAATAGTTATTGACTGACTAATAAATCTACATTTTATTTACTGGTAACTTTTACTTCACCATTGCAAGTCTGGCTACACACAGATTTTATATTTTTATTCATTTTACGTTTTAAATTATTGGACAAACATCAGTAGTTTGCCACATTCAATTGTTACTTCTAAAATTACGTGGAAGTTTTGGGCTTGCAGGTACCTTG
>JADRCC010573959.1:0-15227 GCA_019843855.1 Hylomyscus alleni | reverse complement strand
TTATTTTATGGCCACCTCAACTGATTAAGATATAAATCAAATCTGCAGTATATAAAAAGTGCACACCAGAGCCAAGGGTGTCTTATTCTGTGAATACAAGACTGGTACAATACAGAAAACCAGTGTCACTCATAATCTCAATAGTCTAAAGGGGTAAGGCCACACAATTACATCAATTGGATTAGAAAAGGGATTTGAAAAAATTCAATATCTACCCACAGTAAAGTACAACTACAACACCCCTGGCTAACAGTAAACGATGGTGGGATACTGTATGCCACAGTGATGAGGGAAAAGTCCAGGGCCTTCTCTCACTGCTCCTACTCAGAGCAGCTGGAGGTCCGGCTTAGTGCAGCAAGATAGGGAAGAACAAATACGAGCCATCCCCGTTTGCAGACTTGATTAGGAGCATTCTGTGGATCTAAACTCAGGTTCTCACACGTGCACAGTAAGCACTTTATCCATGGAGCCATCAGGTCTCAGTGTGTGGCCCTGGCTGGACTGGGACTCATTATTTAGTCCAGGCTGGCCCTGAACTCAGACATCTTCCTGTCTCTGCCTAAAATCTGCTGGGATAAAAGATGTGCTCTACCGCATCCCACTGTTGTTTTTTTTTCTTCTTTTAGACAGGAACTCACTGTGTAGCCCCTTCACTGTGTGAAGTCCTTGAATTCGAGATCTTTTATACTGTGTCTCCAAGTGCTGGGATTACAGGATGCACAGCCACACACAAAATAAAACTTATGTTTTAAATAAGAGAAATGTTTCATGATCTAGGCTTAAGCAAATATTCCTTTTTATAGACATTTACATCAAACAGAATCCCGTATTATAAAAAACTGATACCTGTGTGGACTCCACCAAAATTAAAATATTACTCCCTGAAAGGGCAGAAATATCTGTCCTTAAGAAAGTGAAAGGGCAGAGCAGAGACTGAGGTAAAACATCTGTAAATCACATCTCTGACCAAAAAAAACCCAAACAAATGAAAACTTACATCAAAAATATATAAGTTACCACTAAGAAAAGGAAATAGAATAGACATTGTGTGTTGGGGGTGGGGGGGGGAGACAAGACTGAACAGGGGAGGAGGTGAGATGGGAACAGAAGGGATGAGGTGTGGGGAGGGAGGGAAAGAGAAAGAGTACTGGGAGAGACAACTAGAATGTGGGAGAGGCCATCTTGGGAACAAGCTAGAAACCTAGGGCAATGGAAACTCCCCCGGAATCTCTTAAGGATGATCTTAGCTAAGATTTCTAGCAATGGGGGATATGAAACTTGAACCAGTCATCTCCTGTAAATGGACAAGACTTCCCATGGAGGGACTGAGACACCAACCCAGCCACAAAATCTTCAGCCTATAATTTGTCCTGCCTACAAGATGGGCAGGGGTAAAGATGGAGCCGAAACTGAGGGAGGAGCCAACCACAGACTGGCCCAGCTTGAGAGCCATGCTATGAAAGGGAGCTCACCCCTGACACTATTAAAGATATTCCGCTCTCCTTGCAGACAGGAGCCTGGCATCACTGTCATCAGAGAGGCTTCACTCAGCAACTGATGGAAACAGATGCAGAGACCCACAGCCAAACATTATGAGGAGCTTGGGAAATCCTGTAGAAGACAAGTAGGGAAGGATTGCTGGAGATAGAGGGGTCAAGGATGCCACAAGAAAACCTACAGAATCAAAATAACTAACCTGGACCCATAGAGACTGAACCACTGTAGTGGTTTGAATAGGTTTGGCCCCCATAAATTCATGTGTTTGAATGATTGGCCCACAGAGAGTGATACTTTAGGAGGTGTGTTCTTGTTGAGACATGTGTGGCCTTGTTGGAAGAAGTATATCACTGTGGGGGTGGGCTTTGCCAGTCTTCTCCTATCTGCCTTCGGATGGTGATGTAGAACTCTCAGCTCCTCCAGTGCCAGGCCTGCCTGGGTGCTGCCATGCTTCCTGTCACGATGATAATGGACTGAACCTCAGAACCTGTAAGCCAGCCCCAATTATAAAAGGTGCCTTGGTCATGGTGTCCCTTCACAGCAATGGAAACCCAAAGTTGGTCATCAATGGGAGGAGAGGCCCTTGGCCCTGTGAAGGTTCTATGCCCCAGTGTAGGGAAATGCCAGGGCCAGTAAGCAGGAGAGGGTGGGGTGGTGAGCAGGGGGAGGGGGAAGGAACAGGGATTTGTTTTAGTTTTTGTTATTTTATTTTATTTTATTTTGGAGGGGAAACTGGGAAAGGAGGTATTGTAAATATAAAAAACATCTAATAAAAAAAAATATATTGAAAAAAAAAGAAAAAGAAACCCAAAGTAAGACAACCACCAACCAGGGAGCCTGCCTGGGACTGACCTAGGCCTTCTGAACATATGTAACAGTTGTGTAGCTTGGTCTTCATGTAGGACTCCTAACAGCAGGAGCAAAGGCTGTCTCAGAGCAAAGGCTAGTCTCTTGCCTACCTTTGGATCTTTCTCCTAGCTAGGTTGCTTTGTCCAGCTCAAGAGGAGAAGATGCACCCTGTCCTACAGCAACTTGATATGCCAAGGTGGGTTGATGTCCATGGGAGGCCTCCCCTCTTGTGAAGAGAAAGGGAGAAGAAGATGGGAAGAACTAGGAGGAGAGGGGGGAGGGGAACTGAGGTTGGGGTTTAAATTTAATTAATTAATTAATTAATTAATTATTAAAAAGAAAAATATAAATTACTCTCTTAACACAATTTTAAAAATGGACTTGAAGGTCTGAAGATATGTCTCTGTAGTTAAGATTGCTTGCTGCTCTTCCAGAGGACCAGAGTTTGGTTTCCAGGACCCCTGCTGAGTGGCTTACAACCATCTGCAACTCTAGTTTCAGGGAATCTATTGCCCTCTTCTAATCTATGATCGTCTCAAGCATCCCCACACCCTGCCACATACATTACACATTACCTCTCTCTCTCTTCCTCCCTCCCTCCCTCTCTCTCTCTCTCTCTCTCTCTCTCTCTCTCTCTCTCTCTCTCTCCCCCCCCCTGTCTCTCTCTCTCCCTGTCTCTCTCTCTCTCCCTTCCCCCTCTCTCAATCGCCCCATTTCCTCCTCCCTCTCCCCTCATATGCATACACATACATAAATAAATTTTTGTAAAGAAATAGTTTAAAATTTTATTCCAGTAGAGAATGAGTAGAATGGAAGGAAAATAGGCACATAAAATAAATTCACCATCCTGAGCTGTTAATCGGATACAGATGCACACAATGACACCGTCATGCCGTTTACTCTATTAGACTGACTAAAGTAAGAAAATACTGACTACACTTTCCTTTGGGTAACATGCAAAGCTCATATATCCAAACCAAGTGCCAGATTGCACAGTCTCTTCAGAAAGCACACTGATACATTCTGTTTGAAAACAACTTCATCTAGGTATAATTCACATGCTGTAAAGTTCATGTATACAGCCCAGTATTTTACCACATCCACAGTTTCCTATCCATTAGCATGATATAGCCTTAGAGCATTTTCATTGCCTCAAAAGAAATGCCATATTTATAAAAGTAATTGCACCTCCATTCCCACCATACCCCTAGGACCAACAAGTACATGGATCTCTTCTCTTCCTAAGAATTTGCCTATTCTGGATATTTTATATAAATGGGATGACATGCTACATGAATGTTTGCAACAATCTTCTTTAATTTTTCCAAGACAAATCAACACTGTAGCATATATGTATATATAGTATAGAATGTATATATTACATATATTGTATTTGTTCACTTTTAGTGCAAAATATATTCCCTTGTGTGGACATAACATATTTTATTTACACATTCACCTAACAGGCTTTGAATTGATGATCTTGCTTTTTAATTGGCATGAATAAAGTTGCTATGACCACAAGTATATACATTTTTAAAAATATATTTTTACATGTTTGGCTTGCATGTTTCGGTCTGTGAGCCACATGTGTGTAGTGCCTGTAGAAGCCAGAAGAGAACATCTCCCCTGGACCTGGAGTTACAGATAAGTGTGAGTTATCACATGGATGCTGGGAATACGGGTCCTCTGGAAGAGCAGCCAGTGCTCTTAACTGCTGAGCCATCTCTCTAGTCATAACTGTGTACATTTTTGTCTATTGGTGTATCTGAGACTAATACGGACCACATGGCCCTCTATACTGAATATTTGAGGAACTAGAAGACTGTTTCAAAGCAGTAATGCCTGCTTACATCCTTCCAGGATTGTAAGGATTCTCTGAGCTGCACAGCCTTCCAGAGCATCTGTTTAAGTGCACTCTGATATGTATGAAATGGTATCTAACTGTGGATATGATTAAAATATCATTATAAACTAAAGTATACACATTCCATATGCCCTGACAATCATATCCTGTGTATTTATTCTAGAGGTTAAAAAAGAAAGAAAAAGAAAACCTTTCTCCAAAAGTCCATGTGTGAGGACCAGGGAGAGGCTCAGCAGACAAAAGCACCTGCTGCCAAGTCTGGCTACCTCAGATCGAACTTCAGGCCTCCTATGGTAGACAAGGAGAACTGACTCCCACAGTCTGTCCTTCAGTCTCCACATGTACATCATGGCACATGTGTCCCTCACACAATAAATAACTGAATATCATTTTAAAACTATTAAAAAGAGAAATCACCTTTACATGAATATTCATAGAAACTTTATATGGAATAGTCAAAGAATAGAAACTATTGCTATTGTAGGCAAATTAAACTGTGGCAATATGGAAAATCCTACTGCAAAAATAGAAGCATACTTCTGTTATACACAGCCTTTAGATGGATCTAAGGAGTTTTAAGATGACTAAAAACCAGACCACCACAACATCACATACTGTCTCTGTTTATGTAACATTCAAAAGATGAGGAAATTATGCTGGGGAGGAAATAACAATGGCATCTGTATCAGAGGCTAGAGTTGAGGACTATATACAATGTTACCTTGTGTGGTAGTGGAATAGTTCTATACGCAGATGGAGTTTTATGAACCTGCATATATGATCATATACCGAAATGTTCTATGATCATGTAGAATCATATTCCAAATGAATACATGTAATACACAGTAACACCACAATAAAGTCTTCAGTAAGTTAGTGACTTTGAACCAAGTCAACTCACTCGATGTAATGTCGTACCAGTATGGAAGATGTTCTCATTACAGAAAACTGCATGGAGACTATTCCAGAAGGCTACTACTCTCACAACCCCCAAGCCTTCATCCTGACCCTTTGCTGCTGCCCACCACCTTGAAGAAAGCCCTTTTCACGTCTTTATTACGAAGGCTGTAGATGATGGGGTTGAGGAAGGCAGAGATGACATTGTAGAACAGAGCCAGCTTCTTGTCTTCTTCTGGGGAGGACTCAGAGCCAGGCCTCATATACATAACCATACATGGGATCGAAAACATGGTGACCACGGTGATGTGGGACACACAGGTGGAAAAGGCCTTGATCCTCCCTTGAGTTGAGCGGATCCTCAAGATAGCAGCAAAGATATTGATGTAGACAACAATGATGAGGGAGAGTGGGACCAAGAGAAGGATGAAGCCTAGGATGAAGTCCACCTGGTCATTGAGAGAGGTGTCTGCACAGGCCAACTTCAGGACAGCTGGCACTTCACAGAAGAAGTGGTTGATCTCATTGGGACCACAGTAGGGAAGAATCATAGCAGAAACAGTATATATCAGGGCACAGGTGATACCCCAGAACCCACAGAATGCCACCAGTGACCCACGCAGCAAAGGACTCATGATGACTTTGTATCTGAGAGGATGGCAAATGGCCACATACCTATCATAAGCCATGATTGCGAAAAGCCAAGACTCGGTGATTCCCAGCATCAGGAAGATGTACATCTGAGCCACGCATCCAACATAGGAGATGGTCTTCTTCTTACAGACCAGATGTACCAGCATCTGGGGCACTGTGGTGGTGACATAGCCCATATCCAGGATGGATAAGATACTGAGGAAAAAGTACATGGGTGTGTGGAGGCGGGAATCCATGTGTATCAAGGTGATAATGAGCCCATTGCCTAGGAGGGTGGTGAGGTAGAGGAGAAGGAAGATGCCAAACAGAATGCCATTTATTCGTGTGTCACTAGAGAATCCTAGAAGAACAAACTCAGTAAGAGAGCTGTGGTTTCTCCAGAGGAAGTCCTGCATCCTTCTCCTGCTGCAAAGATAGAGTAGAGCTGTCAATCATGAAAGACAAACCCCAGGTGCTAATTCTGCTGCCATTCATATAGTGGGTGCACCAAACACGAAGAATGAGGTCAAGTTCATATCAGGGTCCCACAGAGCCAGAGGGCAAAGTTTTAAGAAGAATTTCCATTTTATATTAAACAGCATGGTTTTTCTTCTATCATGCAGTTCCAACTTATTCTGAGATGAGAGATTATGAACTCCACATTTCAAAATGTAGAATTTGCAAAAAGAATGGGGGATACTCAAAAAAGTAATGTCTTATAATTAATTCATGGTCCACATAGCTTGTAAAAAAGTCATGGGAAGGATGTCATAAGGAGAATTGGGTGTTTAAGAACTCAACATTTGTGTGCAACTAACATCAAATGTCAAGGTCAGCCTCCATTTTGGGGACCATCCCGAAACTGGCTTTAGTTGAAGAGCTCAAAAAGCTTGATGGGCATCCCCAAACTTGAGAGACATGGCTATAAGCCTGACTCCCTGGACTAGCAGGAAAATAGCTATCTTAGGATAGTTTACCAATAAGTCAAAGTCACGTGTTTTCATGGACTGTAGGTAAACGATACAAGGAATAAATGATACATCAATGACTAAAGGATGATGCCTACAGTGTTCCCAAATAGAGGAGACATGCTGGCCTACAGAACAGAGAAATGTAGCCCAGAGAATACCAAGAGAGATAAAGTAGATGGAAGAGAACTACATATAAAGGAAATATTATATAAAGGAAAGTGGCTGCAAACAAAACAAGTGTTGTTCTGAAACTGGTCTAAGACGGGAGGGTACATTTCTCCAAATGCTCAACCAATGCTCAACAATGAGGCAAGCTGAGGTCTGTCCACAGAAAGTAGAAGGTAACCGAGTAACCTATCTAATGTGGCTAAGAGGGAGGAGGGGAAAGAAGGGGAGATAAGGGAAGGAATGGAAGAGAGGAAAGGAGATGAAGAGTGGGCACCAAGGAAGAATCCAGCTACCAACTAGAGCTCAGTGAAAGAGTCCTGTGGAAACCAATGTTTTCTCTCAGATGAAGGCAGGTCATTGATTACCAAAGACCCCTAGTGAGAGATGGCTCCAAAGAACTTCTTCAGTCTGGAGGAAAGAGTCCTCTGTGGAACCCAGAGCTGAAAGGGAGAGTGAGAAGCATAGAATTGGTGTGTGAGCAAAGACTGGCTGTCTAAAGCAACAAAAATAACAGCACACCATAGCATAGGTCTCCCTATGGCACTGAACAGGCAGTGGCCCAGGGCATTGTAGCATAAGACATGCTGTGGCATACATAGGGCATGCTATGTTATGTTGGCAGCAGCCTCACACATCTCATGATTATGACATTCTTCGATTAAGTCATGAGGCTGCTTCAAGTATTTGATCTGTATACCCTTGAGATTTGTATAAATGTCGCACAATGACAAAGTTTCTCAATATCTCTGTCACATAACTGAAAATTAAAAATAACTTGGATTTTTTAAATTTATTAATGTTTTATATATAGATATTTTGTCTGCTATGTATCTATGTGCACCACATGTGTACCTGGTGCCTGTGAACCAGGTCAGACGACAACATTAGATCCCCTGGAGCTAGGGTACTACGTGGTTGTGAGTCACCACGTGGGTGCTAGGAACTGAGCCCAGGCCCATCTCTCCAGCCCATCTCATATACTATAGTTTAGAAGCTCTTTAAAAATGCAAAGTTTATCAGCCCCTGCTCTAGAGAAAGAATCAAAACAACAAAAGCCTGAAACAACAGAATTCAAAATATTATAAATCATACATTGTTAAAAGTTTAATAAAAAATTCAAAGATCTTGGGTAACTCCAAGGAAAGCCAGTGTGTGTGTGTGTGTGTGTGTGTGTGTGTATGTGTGTGTGTGTGTGTGTGTGTGTGTGTGTGTGTGTGTAAAAAAGAACCTAAGCTAGAAAGTGAGAAGTATCCTAAAGAAAACTTTAAAACACAGAAGAAAAACCCTGAAGAAGATGCCAGATGATAGAAAGACCTCCCACTGTAAAGGACTGGGGAAATTAATGGCTGTGCTTCCAAAAATAATATGTAGACTCAGTGCAATCCTCTTCAGAATTGTCATGCTGTTCTTTACAGAAAGAGAAAGACACATCCTTAAGACTCATATGGAAGCACAAAAGACCCCGGATAGCCAAAGCAATCCTAGGAAAAAAACAATCAGGTGTCACCATATCTAATTTCAAGCTCTACTACAGAACCCTAGTAACAAAAGAAGAACAGTAGTTATCTTAGTTATTTTTCTATTGCTTTGGGAAAAAAAAAAATCATGACCAAAGAAACTTACAAAAGAAAGAACTTAATTATACACGTGTATGGAAATGTTATATAACCCAGTACCATGTATAATGTATACACCCATGAAAATTAATTTTAAAAATGAGGAAAGCTTAAGACAAGTACCAAATAAGCAGTGAAATGATAAAACCAAACCTAACTAAAACAGCAATTACATTAAATGTAAATGGAGCATACAACTCAACTGAACATTGATGCTGGATTTTTTTTGTTTGTTTTGATTTTTTTGTTTGTTTTTGAGACAGGGTTTCTCTGTGTAGCCCTGGCTGTCCTGGAACTCACTCTGTAAACCAGGCTGGCCTCGAACTCAGAAATCCACCTGCCTCTGCCTCCTAAGTGCTAGGATTTAAAGGCATGCGCCACCACTGCCCAGATGATGCTGGATTTTTAAGAACTAAAGATAGTTTTTAAAAATTTGCCATTAAAATTTAAACACCCATGAAGAATAGAGAGCACTATTTCCTGATCATCAGGATGATCAATCAGCTTGGGACATTCTCCCCCCTTACCTTATCTTGTTCATAGAGTGCTCTGATGGTAATCGAAGCCACAGGCCACAGGAATGATGAGCTAACAAACTAAAGGGCAAAACTATGTCCTCTCTCCCTTTCGTTTCATAGGCATCTGATTCAATTTGCAAGGTTTCAGGCTTCCTGTGCAAGGTAAGATTCAGATATTTGATGCTACCTACAGAGATGTGCTGAAGATATGCTGTGCAGAGGGTCATCACATGTGATGCCATGACATAAGAGCTAAGCAAGACAAACAACAGGACAGGAAAGGTAGGCGAGGGAAAAGCGTGGAGGGACCATCATGCCCTGCAAAACAGACTAAAGAGGGTGGACCTTATAATGATGAAGGAAAAGAATGAACAAGATATCGAATCTCTACCTGGGATCAGTCACTCTAGCAACCGTGTGAAGGATATACTGTAGGGTAGTGGAAGATGTCATTATTCATGAAGAAAGGATGAATAGGAACTAAGGCAGAGATTAGTGACATGAAAATCAGACATTAGAGATTTTTAGACCTATGATTAAAGAGTACTGAGAAAGAGAGACATCCACGATGAATCATCAGATGAATGAGTGCCCATCTGAAACCAGCCAGCCTTGGGTTAAATACATCTCTATGTTTACATCTCTTAGGAAGACCCTTCACCTAAATGTCAGGGGGAAAAGAGCCTACTTGAAGTCCCCCCTCAGCTACTCAGTAGTAGCCATGCCCGCACTGCTCTCTTGGTTTTCAGCATGCAGTTTACCTGGGATCTTGTCTGTGCTGCTGTTCCCATTGTTAATGCCATAAAACTACTGCTGCAACCCACTCTGTGCCATCCAGCACTAACCAGGTGCCCCCGCCACTGTGGGTCTTCAGCTCCATCCTCCCCTGCACCTCCCTCAGCAGCACCTGCACTCACTCCCTTCCCACCTCTGCCAGCTGCCATTTCATTGGAGAAAGAACCCTTTCTCTCAGCCGCTTTCCTGAAGGCAGCCATCCTCCAGTCTCTTTTCCCTCGTTATATTTCCTACGAAAGTACATTTATCTAGCTATTGTCTGCTGCCTCAAAACTAAACAGAGGCTTTGTTTTATGCAGCCCTGTATCTCCAGTGTCGATCACTGCACCCAATGCAGCTCATTAAATTATGAAAGCAGGCAGTTTTCCAACACTCTTATGTGCTCAGTTAGAAGAACAAACGCAGGAAGCAACAAAACCATCTACTGACTTGGCCTTAAATGCATCTCTGTATCTGTGTCTCTCCTGAACTATCTGAGGGACTCTGGTAAGAAGCAGATGAGACTTGCTTAGCAAAGCCTCCAGATTTGAACTTAAGCATAAATGCCACCAGGATGACAGGCTTCAGCGTGCCTAGAGAAAACTTTATTGCACTCGGGCTGTTTCTGTTGCGATCTCCAGGCTGACTCTAGCTAATGAGAGTCATTCCAGACTTCATGCTGTGAACCCCCTACTATGTTTATACGTCAAGACCCTAATTCCCAATATTAGAAGGCGGAGTCATTGAGAGGTGATTAGGTTAGGCCACACATACACACACACACACACACACACACACACACACACACACACACATGCGCACACGCACGCGCGTGCAAACACATCCTCCTGGGAGGGGAAGGGGAGCCAGGGGGAGGGCAGACTTCATGTCACGATCAATGCCCTATTTAAAAAGGAAAAAAGGAAGAGCTACTGAGACTTGCACAACTGGACTTGAGGTCCAGACCAAGAATTAAAAACATTATTTCTTTCTCAATCCCCTTATTGTATAACTCAGCCTGGTCCTGTTCCAATGGCCAGAGTACTGCCACCACATCTCCATTGTCTCATCTCCTGGACCTGCCCTCTCACTCCATCCAACAGCATTTACTAGGAGAAATCCTGACTTTAAAAAAAAAAAGACTTTTTTCCACCATGACTTGTTAGTATACACAGTAGAGCTTCAAATCTGGAAAGAAGAGGGAGAGGCAGTGAGAATGGAGAGGCAATGGTGTGAACAGGCTTCAAGAGTCAGCCATATTGTCCTGGCTATAGTGGAGAAAATCACCGGGTGACAGTTGTCTGCATGGAGACACCAAAAGAGACCACCAAGAACTCTCAGCCAATTCTTCAGACTCTCCTTCTATGCTCTGTCCTGTCACCATGATGTCCTATCAGCCTTTCCCACCACCTATCTGTCACTTCTGTCAATCCCAAACCCGGTTATGGTGGAAATATGTGAGAACCCAGTGCTGTGACCACAACAACAACAGCCCTTCCTCTTCCAGACTTTGCTGACAACTGAAGACCAGGTGCCTTGAGAAAGATGTTACATATCCTAAGTCTGACTGACAGACAGACAGACAGACAGACAGACAGACAGAGACAAAGACAGAGAGAAAAACAGAAAGAGACAGACCGACAGACACATGGGAAGCTAAGTGGACAGAGAAGAGGCAGGACAATGCATATGTCCACCAGGATCTGCAGACAGAGAGACCAGGGCCAGCAGAAGGGACCCTCTCTGGTGCCCCTGCCCCTTGTCACTCTTACCTGCTCTTAGGCTCTGTGTGAGGTGTAAGTGAGGAGTCCAAGGAGTTCTCCTTTGAAACTCTGCTCCAGTGAGCCCTGATTCCCAGGAGGGCAATGCTGGTGCTTTCCTAATGAGCTTCTTATATCTTTGAATTCCCCAAGATCTGAGTAACAAGTATGAACTCCAACAACCACCACTGGAGGCTGGGGACAGCCCAATCCCCAAGTCCCCAAACTTGAGTCCCAGGCTGCTATTCTGCCTCAGTACCCTCTCAGGATCCATACTCTCTCCAAGTCACCACCACACCACATGGGTTGGATCCTGGTTTACACAGGCAGCAGATACGTTTGGAAAGCTGCCTCCATCATATTGGCCTGTGAGCATGTGTTGCAGTTGCTTCTCTGTTGCTGTGATAAAGCACCAGACAAAATCATTTTAAGGAAAGAGTGGGGTAGGGAAGTAAGCACAAGGCTGTGGTTTGAATGTCAGAACCAAGATGATAAGACCTAACACTAGGAAAACTGCCCCTTGCTCCTGGCTGAGATCCCACAGGCAGGGACTCTGGACTGGCCTCACTGCCAATTAGAGGACTCTTGCCCTTGACCCTCAGACAACATCACCTAGGGCAGGTTCCAGTAGTCTTAGGCCATAAGTCTACCATAGCATCAAACAGTACATATTACCATGGGACGTAATCCTGTGCAATGTTGTGCTAGGGGATCTGAATATGATTTAGTGTTGTAACATTGGCGGCCATGAGACTGCTCGAATCATTATCTTCCCAACCTCAAGCACCATGACACAGAGGGTATAATTATCTTCTATGTAAAATAAAAGGGGATGGGGCACCAAGTCACAGGCATGGAAGCCTGGGGTTGGCCATTCCTTGATGAAGCCCAAAGTTAAGCAGAATTCCATGGTGCCTGACCACAACAAAAAAACAGTGACCCAGTGACCCAGTGACCCAGTCACCCAGTCACCCAGTCACCCAGTCACCCAGTCACCCAGTCACCCAGTGACTGTGGTGCATGGTCCTATCCTGACTCCAAAAAGAGGCTTGCAAGGTAAGAGCACCCTCTTCAGACACTCACCCATGTCATCCTGGATAATAAATGATCTGTAGATTTGAGCAAATCTGGCCACCAGGTACCCTTTGGTGCTGTAGCAGTAGCAGCAACACAGCTGCAGCTTATTGAGGGCAGTCCTGGACTTAGTCTGCCATCTACTGCTGAACAGTTCAGTTCACTCCTGAATAGCAATAGGTCAAGGAAGAGGAAAGCAAAATCATTCTCAAAACGAATTAAAATGGAACCACAATATGCCCACACCTGTGAAACACAGCAGAAGCTGCACCAGGAGAGAAGTTTGCAATGGTCAACTCTTTCTTTATGCTCTTTATTGGTTCTTGGTGAATTTCACATCATGCACCCCAATCCCACTCATCTTCCCCTCCCCTCACACTTGCTCTCCACCCTTGTAACCTCCCCGACAACAGAGAAAAAGAAAATCCTGTGGAAGCTGTAGTGTGTCACAGTGTGTCCCACAGTATACCCTTTTGTCCATACCTCTTTGCTTGCAAATGTTCATTGCAATGAATTGTTGTTCTGGCATGGAGACTCTAGCTTCTACTACACTATCAATACTGAACTTTACTAGGACTCCTCTCAAATATCCTATTGTTGCCCTGTGTCATGGAGGTCCTGTAGCTTTGGATCTGTAGGACCCAGCCCTTCATGTACTTCAGCAATTTATCAATAGGGTAGATATTGGGGTGGGCTAGTTCAAAGTCCTGGATGCGGGCCTGAGAGGTATCTGAGCTGGCCAACTGGCCAACTCTCCTTCTCTCATGCCATTGGGTTGGCTCATCAGTGACCCTATGCAACTAGGGCCAGCTTTTCCACCTACCATAGGTGGTACGGGATGAGGGAAGGAAGGAAGGTATCTCTCCCTCATCTGTGCCACTGCACAACAGACAAGAGTCAGGGTCAGCTCTCTTGAACTCATGGCTCTCACCCACAATCCCCACATCCAGAGCCAACTCCACTGTGCTGCCCAGGTGAGGGGCAGGGCCAGCTCTCCCAAGTGCTGCATCAGGTGAGGGGCAGGGCCAGCTCTCCCACCCGAAGCTGATAGCTCAGGCAAAAGGGAAAGGGAGCTCGCTCTTTCTCTCTCTCTCTCTCTCTCTCTCTCTCTCTCTCTCTCTTTCTCTCTCTCTCTCAGTTGTCACCACACAGCAGACAGGAGGCAGGGCTAAGTCTCCTATGCTCCTGTCCTTGGGGACAGCTCACCCACAGCCCCCACATCCAGGACAAGCTCTGCTATGCAGCCCAGGTGATGTGCAGGGTCTGCTCTCCTGAGCACTGCAGTAAGCAAGGGACAAGGCTAGTTCTCAGGCTCTGATGACCTTGGAACCAGCTCTCCTGCCCACTATAGGTGGCAAGGAGTGAAAAGGGAGGGCATCTCTCCCTTGCCCATGTCACCACATGGTAGACAATCAGGAGGGCCAGCCCTCCCACACTCATACCCTCAGGGCTGGCCCATCTGCAACCCTCCATCCACTCCTGCCAAGGATCAGCTCTACTGTGCTGCCTAGGCAAGGGGCAGGGCCCCCTTCCCCAAGCACTGCAGCTGGTGGGGGACAGGGACAGCTCTCCTGCTCTCGTGACCCCAGGGTTAGGTCTCCAACCTGCCACAGGTGGTGAGGGACTATTGGGGAGGATGGTAGCTCTTCCTTATCCACGCCATCACTCAGGAAATGAGTGACAGGGCCAGTTCTCCAATGCTCACATCCTTGGGGCCAGCTCACCCACAACTGCAACAGTCAACTCTTACATTAAGAATGAAAAGACCTGCTCTTTTTGCCCCATCTACTGTGAGAATGAAGACCATTCTCAGCAATCAGACTGAAGGCATTCCAGAAAATGTCACTCTGAAGGGGCGCACAGTCATTGTGAAGGGCCCCAGGGGAACTCTGCGGAGAGACTTCAATCACATCCCTGTAGAGCTGAGTCTCCTTGGAAATAAAAAGAAAAGGCTCCGGGTTAACAAATGATGGGGTAACAGGAAGGAGCTGGCCACTATCAGAACCATCTGCAGTCATGTTCAGAACATGATCGAGGGTGTCTGTCACACTGGGCGTCCATTACAAGATGAGGTCTGTGTACGAACGCTTACTTCCCCATAAACGTCATTATTGAGGAAAATGGGTCTTGGGTTGAAATCCGAAATTTCTTGGGTAAGAAATACATCCGCAGGGTTCAGATGAGGACAGGTGTTGCCTGTTCTGTCTCTCAAGCCCAGAAGGATGAATTAATCCTTGGAGGAAATGATATTGAACTTGTTTCAAATTCAGCCACTCTGATTTAGCAAGCCACAACAGTTAAAAACAAGGATATTAGAAAGTTTTTTGGATGGCATCAATGTGTCTGAGAAGCAGCAGGCTGACGAGTGAGGCCTCAGTTTCCTAGCTCCAGAAACAAGATCCTGATCACAAGTACAATTTGGGCTCTTTTGGGAGAATAAAAGATTTATATATTGAAAAAAAAAAGAATGAAAAGACCTGAATGGAGGTAGCACAGCACCTGAAGGAGCCATGAACACACGTACACATGAAGCTCAAAACTAGCCAAAGAAATGAGAAATGTCAGAATAGAAATCAATTAAATAGAGAAAGTATAAAATATAA
>JADRCC010573957.1:0-27974 GCA_019843855.1 Hylomyscus alleni | reverse complement strand
TCAGGCCATAAGCTCATAAAGGGAAAAGTACCAACTTATATTTCAGTCTTTATGAGCAATATGAAGAAAACCTCTCATCAGAAAACTGTACTATCATTCTTACGTTATTAGAAAGCATGTCTGAACCATGACTGCAATAGCCATGTAATACTATTTGACTGATTGTGAAGTAGAAAAGAAAAGGTGAAAAGAACCAGATATAAACATCTACCAGGGCACTGGAGTCCATGTAAAGATATGTCAATAATGTATCTTCCAAAGAGCACTGAGTATCTAGGATACCCATAGGCAGTCAGTATTTGGAAATGAGCCATTTGTTCATTTTCCTTTTACTAGAAATCTTCCTAGGAAATGACTTGAAAGTTATTCTGCTCTACCTGAAATTGCTAAAGATGGAAGTACTAGTATAGAAGCCTGATCTACTTTTCTTGAAATACGGGATCTTGCTTTATCATAAAATCATAACATTTGACATGACTTTGTTCAATAAAACACATAGACAAACCTGAGACGATTTATGTTTGGCAGTTGGTTACACTTGGCCTTCAATGCTATTTGATTAACGGGTTTCTCTTTGAGCTTGTTTTGCTGAAAAGAAACTCAGGGATTAATTCAGCAATGCTAGGAAAATGTGGTTCTTTAATAATGTGGATTTTAGAAGACAGAGATTTAGCTTCACACCTTAGCACACTGCTGTCCCTCTTCCTCAGAAGGGGACTTGATTAGAAGGCAAAATTCCACCTCAAGATTTCCAGATAGGCAAGGTAGCCCATTGTTCCCAGCAGCCTGGAGCCATTTTAGCAGCAGGCACTTGAGCGTTTAATGAAAATCAGGTTGAACAGTGTGGTATCAGGGAGCAGCCCGGTCTATCGGTCTTCCAGAAAAAAAAAAAAAAGAAAAGAAAGAAAACTGCTCAACTTGCTGCAGCTCTCCTGTTCTAATCAAAAGCTCAAACACCCCCATAACGTCTCAGAATTACTCTCCAAGCCAAGGCTGGTGCTGAAGAAAAAGGTTTTAAAACTATCAATACAGCTACTGCTAATTATACAGTTCTACTCATAGGGCAAAGGAGATTCTTTTCTGACCCCTGCAGTGATTAATTTATGCCCCGAAGCATAAGATTTGATTACCCCTCTCTTAGCATGTGTAACTTGTGAGCCTTATTACTGGTCATAAAATTATTCAGCCACCATAGTTGGTTCAATGGCCTCCCGAGGCAGTCCGTTCAGCTATTTGGCTTCCCGCTGGTAGAGATATATAGCCTGACATTGACTCAGAATTTACCTGCTACCGGTTTCATCAGTACATATTTGATGTGAATAATCTCTAAGTTTCAAGAAAATTGTTGTGCCTCCCTTTTAAAAGAACTAGACAAATTGTCTATAAAGGACCAGTAATCGGCAGAGTACGCTTTTTTTTTTTTTTAAAGGATATATTTTAATTGAAGTGAATGCTCCAATTTAGTCAGAAATCTTCTGGGTTTTGCATTCTTGTTTAAAATCCTTATAAACACATTAGTGCATGTTTCTGTCTCAGTAAGTACAGCATTGTGCGCTGAGGATACTTAATGCTTCCCTGATATCTATAACTCCCAGACTGCCTCAAGATCTCTATCCTGAAAAATTGTTGTGGTGCTACAGCGAAGTGGGTAGCAAAGAGCAGAAGCAGCCAGGGCCTGTGATGCTCAGATCTTTCTGAAAATCCTGAAAATATTTAGCCTGTGCGATTTGCTCATGTTCCTCTATTCTTTGCCTAGTCATACGGAAGACATAAGGACGCAAAACACCTTAGGGTAATTAAAACTTATTAGATCCAGGGCAAAGGAAGCATGGGGAGATTTGCAAACACACTAAAGGAGGGAAAGGAGACATTTAGAAAACCCCAGCAGACAGTGCTCAAAAGCATGTGCCTTGGAAGTGGCCAAAGGAGGGGGAGAGGTTCAGCCACAAAGCCTCGTCTTGAAAAGATTAAAACCTAGAACGTAAAATTTATCTTCGGAGAAACACAGTTTCATTCTTGACTATGTGTGCCATTGTGATATTTTTGTAACAATTTTACTAGATCTCACCAACAGACCCTTGCTGGGGCCACACTTTTCACATGGTATGTACAGATCACCCAGGAAGGAAGAGTTAAAGAAGGGTTCTGGCTGGAGTATAGTTGATATACGTAATGACACTCCATTGGAGAAAACTGATTTACCCCTTCCCAGCAGGTATCAATTGCAAATGTCCTATTGGTTAGGGTTAGATCACCTTCTCCTTGCTGAGAGTTTGTCTGGTTTGACCTTATCCAGGTCTTGTGACTTTGGTTTTATTTATTTTTATTCTCTCTCTCTCTCTCTCTCTCTCTCTCTCTCTCTGTATGTGTGTGTGTTTCTGTCTCTGTTTCTCTGTCTCTCTGTCTCTGTTTATCTCTCTGTCTCTGTATCTATCTCTGTTTCTCTGTCTCTCTGTATCTGTCTGTCTCTGTCTGTCTCTGTCTGTCTCCTCTCTGTCTGTCTGTCTCTCTCTTTGTCTCTGTCTCCTGTCTCAGCCTGTCTCTCTCTCTCTCGGTTTCTCTGTCTCTCTGTATCTGTCTCTGTCTGTCTCCTCTCTGTCTGTTTCTCTCTGTCTCTGTCTCTCTCTTTCTCTCTCTCTCTCTCTCCTTCTCTCTCTCTCTCTCTCTCTCACTCACACACACACACACACACACACACACACACACACAAACATGCGCGTGCACAAACACGAAGCAGTAGAACACAAGAAGTTGGGTGGATAAGGAGCTTGAGAGAGTCTGGGAGGATATGAGGGAGGAAAAAGAATATGATCAGTATATGTTAAAAAAATGAAAAAAGTTGAGTTTTGACTCCAAAGATCTCTGGATAAAGCTTGCAATTCTTAATTTTTCACAGCTCAAATAATATGAGAGGTGTTACTTCATGAATAACATTTTGAGCAGCAAGATATGGATACTAGTGAGACAAATTTAGCTAGAAATCCACCAATAATAAATGTCATCAGTTTCTTACAGCATTCTTCATGTTATACTACTGACACTTGTCAATTCTATAACCATGGTTCAGCTAGCATCTTTCTGTGGTAGGCATAGGAAGACATTTATTTGGGCATGCATTTTTCCTAATGTCTGCTTTGTCTTGAGCTTAAAATTTAAAACACTTTAATCATAAAAAGGCTAACAACACATCTCCCTTCATGTAAGTCAGGTGAATTAATTAATAGGCATCAATTTTTTATATCTGATCTTTTTTATGATTAGTAAAGAATTAAGAATATTTTATAGTTCTGCAGTTTGATTCTTTGTCACTATAGTGATTCTAAATGTAGGACGAAGCCTTTATAATAGGATGTTATAAATATTTTCAGTTTCATATTAATCTAATTTAGAATTTGCATATTCATGTATATGAGTGTATATTAAATTATTTAAAGATTTATGTTTTCTATCCTAGCAAAGTTTCAGGCATTGATCATTTTCAACAGAAAAGAGAAAAGCTTTTATCTCCACTATTTAAGCAATTATTCTAAACTATGTGAAAATGAAGACTAAGGAAAAGAAATTTTTAAAGTTAATTGTTTCTTTAATACAATTTCTTTCTTTTTGTGAAGTCATGAAACAGTAGAATTACAAAGTTAAAACAGGCTTCCTTTTACAAAATAGAAACAAAGCTAGAGTAAATTAAAGGACACCCTCAAGGTCACACTACTTTTGACTAGTATACTCACAGTTATATCAACTATGCCACATTTTATACAGTCTCTATGCTAATTGACCTACAAATTTCAGAACCATTTCCATTTGCTATAGCAGACAGAACATGTTTCATTAACTAACTAAGCACATGTGGAGAACCAATGATGTAATTGTCACTGCCTGTTATATATCATATATATGACATATATATGACATATATGCAGAATGAAATTATGGATAGCATTAGTAGCTCCGCCTAGGATACACATGAAGTATATTCATGAACAATAATTTAAAATATATCCAGGAAAACCTGAGTAGAGTTATGTGACATGTATATATGAACTCATATCAGAAACAAAAGGAAGTAAAGTATGTGATGGGTCTTTCTAATAGGACATGTTTTGGCTAGAAATAACAGAAAAACTTGGCTTTGAGAATCTAGAAGAAACCCACACGCATTCCTTGTGACTACAAGAATACAGAGTAGGAGAAAAGTAAAGAGCTTGGAGGAGAGAAATCATAGATACAGCTTGGCTTCCACCTTAACAAGAATGAAAATAATACAGTCAGGTGTTCCTACAACTTCCTAAAATTTTCTTAGCTATTCACATGGAGGATAATATAGTCAACCATCCTCAGTTAAGTTTCTTTCTTTCTCTCCAACCAAGTGCTGTGCCATAGTCACAGAAGACCTCCGTGGCTATTGAATTAGTCATTCAGGACAGGTAGTAATTAATTCAGTACTGATAAGGTAATGTCCATGTTTTGAGCAATAGAGATAAACTTGATTTCTTCTACCATGTACAATGTGGACATGGGCCCACTGGGTAGAATAGTAATGGATGCATGAAGAAGGAAAGCCTAACAATAAGAGGATAAGTTTAGCTACCTTACATGACTGCTTTGAGCTGTTCTCTGGAAGATTATCTTTAGTTAATACACATATGAAACCCAAATGGCTTTACACAATGACCATTTCTGATGATTAGGCATACAACAAAAACAACTTTTCATGCCAGTAGACACAATACCTAATAAGAAATTCAAGGACAACAATCAAGTATGTGCTAGGAATGCATGAGAACCTAGGTTCATGCCTAAGCATACATTCACACTTGAGCACGTTCATGTACACATACACACACACACATACACACACACACACACACACATACACACACACACACACACACACAAATAAATTACCCCATGAGAACTTAGACATTAGATCATAGAGAGATTATATAAGAGAATAGATAGTAATAGAATCACACATTTATTCTAACTTCTTGAAACTGCTTCAATTTGTTTCATATTTCTCCCATTAAGGACTGACTGGTATTGAACATGCCCAAGCAGATATTTAGTTTATGAGGGCAGTTAACACTGCATGCTGATTTGATGGCCTATTGTTGGGCATTCCAACTTCATCAAGGCCTGATAGCTTTCCAGGGACCATTTCACAAAAAGTTAAAGATTATTAATTGGCAGAAATTGACCTAGTTTTGCTCTAAGCCTTGGAGGTTATAACTGTGATTTTTTTCCTTTAGGAATTTGTCAGTTGTTACATACATTTATTTATTTCCAGATACATAAAATATTACTGGACCTTCTGGGTCATTATTTACAAATAAAACAACGGTTTTCAGTACAGCCTGACTAGCCTTTTCTTCTGATGAGAAGCCTTTTGAGTTACTCAGTAAAAACAGGGAGAAGTAAACTCAAGTATGGTATGCGCTGTCTCCCAAAGGCAAATAAGTTAAATGAGTCACTATGGTCTTTGAAAACTAAATTGACAGAAGAAATTTTGGTATAATTATAATAAAAAACTATAAAAGTTTATTTTTGACTCTGTCATGGAAAATCATTCTGTAATTGGTGATGCTTTTAATTTTTTATAAAAGCAAAAGCATTCTTCTGATCAATTGCTGTGCATCAGGTCCAAGGGGCTTGGCTCATCTACCTCAGCAGAGAAGACACATCTGGAACCACAGCTGCAATTGGAATCAATGCCTGATTGCATTTAAGATAATCCACAGCGGTTCTCTAAGACACATCCATCTTCTTCAAAATCCAAGTGAGTTAAATGAGAACATAACAGAAATCACTTCACTTGCATATTTCAAGTTTTGATGACTCCGTTGCTCTGCAGTTTATCTAGGGCTGCTGTCACTGTCATCATCCTGGCAGGGATGGAAGTTCTAAGAGTTTTCTCATCGTATTAGTTGGGGTCACTATAAGAAACCCAACAGTTGACATATAAGCATCTTCTAATTGCACAGAAAGACAACAAAGTAATAATCACACTGTGGACTGATTGACCTAGTAGAACATAAGCTTTTCTGCAAACTACATATGCACATTCAGATCTGAAATCTCAGCCAGTATCTGCATAAATATATGAGCTTCTTTAAAAGTTGTGTATCCAAGATGCCTAGTTCATTTTATCCCAATCTTGTCCTTAGATACTTGACTAACAGATCCCCACATTGCCTGGAAATTGTGATTTTATTTTGAGTTCTCATAAATTAAAGTAAGTTTACAGTTTTGTTTGGTTATTTGGTTATCTAGGTATATCTAACTATACTTGATATTTTCATCCCCAAAGTTTGTGGTTATCCAAGGAAGCATTTGTTGATCCCTTTGAAGAAACAGAAAGGTTACCTACTTAGTGCAGGGTCTTTTGTGAAATGTGGCAAGGAAGAGTAAGCAAAGACTTAGGTAGTGTCAGAGTTCACCTATTGAGGACTTGACCTCCAAGTTTGTAAGTTCAAATCATGTTTGAGGGATGATTTTACCATTAGATTCAGATTTTTTTTTAATGAATAAAGCAATACAGTAGAAAGCAAACTCATGTTTTCTGTTGCTAGGAAAACCACAGATACTATTACACCAAAAAGTCTATACAGCTAATAAATATTGAGTTCTTGTTTGCCACTGCTACTTTTTATTGATGCCTTGTCCTTTGGACTATACATGTTAGATACTGACATTGGGACCTTTCTCTTCCAAAATATCACCTGCCACGGACTGGGGTTTCTCTTGTGGGGGATCCTTGGTCCATGGAACAATGGGTCTTTGCCAGGTGTGCATGGGATTCGGCTAGTGACAAACAGACTCAACACAAGTAGTGCAGGATCTGAATGTATTTCTTAAAAATGGCATGAGACTCTTACAATCATTGCAAAAGAGAGATAAAAATCTGGCAGCTCAACAGTTGAGGTACATCTGAGGCTACCTGAAATACACTGGGTCTAAAGCAGCAGCCATCTCCTCTGGACTGGCACTGCATCCCCCAGGCCCAAGCACTCTGGGCCCAGGGGACTGCGAACTACATGAATCTAGATCTTAGTCCATCTCAGTTGGTGAGTCAGAGAGCAAGAGCGCAAGAGCGCAAGAGCAAGAGGGCACAAGAGAGCAAGAGAGCAAGAGCGCAAGGTGAAAACCAGGCTTATATAGTCGATACAAAAGAGTTTGAAAGAATCAGGTGGTACAATGGTCAAGATACATTAAACAATGTGCAGGTACATAGCCTAAAGTTAGGTACACAATGGGTCAGCAGCAAAGTATATACATGTAAATTGGCAGGAACTAAGCAATCTGAAAGAAAGTAAGCTCTGACTAAGGTCACCTTGGTCTAGAAGCCAGGTGTAAACAGTTCCTATTCAATTTGTTGTTTAGGTTTGCCTGGGTGGATCTACTTAGTTCCTCAACTATGTTAATTTTCTGGGCTAGTGGAAGTTAGTCACAGGGAATCTTTGTTAAGCTAGTTCCTGGGAGTGATTCAACTGCAGATCTAATGTGGCCCGCTTTATATTACTGAAAATGAGGAATCCACCTAACCTTGCCCTGGGATAGGTCTCCCATTCTGTAGCTTCAATGCCCTACCCACAATGCTGGAGGCAAGTAGTTCTAGGTGGGTAACATTCTTTACAGAAATTCCAGGCCAGGTTTCGGCTAGGATGTTAGGACACTGGTGAAAGGTCAGAGAGACATGTCTGATTTTTGCTAGCTGTCCTATCTTGGTGAATACCTAGCACAAGAGTATGAGGACATATCTGGGCTACCTCTGAAGTTAAGGGGTGCCAGGTGACAATGCAGGTGCAGGAGACTGCCTTCCTTGAAGGTTTTGCCTCAAATACTGCTGTCACGCAAGGTCTGCATGGCAATCACCCATATCCAGTATCTCAATTCAAAATCTCTGATCACCTCTGGTCTATAAAAAAATAACATTTGTGTAACTCTGCAAGACACTGAATCTTTCCTATTCTAGCCTAAAGGAGTATCTGAGGGGCTGTCTAGGGTGTGCTATGACTGCAGCTCTGGTAGCACTGAGTGAAAGAATTGATTGTGCTGGTCATGAAAATTCAATTTACCTCAGTATCTGCTTACACATGCTTTGGAATTTTTTCTCAATATAATAGCTCAGAAGTACTAGAAATTGAACCTTTGTGGCTGCAGATCATGATTCAAAGATTTTTGTTAACAAATCAGCTTTCTGAACCACTTCCAGCTGCACAAGCTAAAACACCAAGTCACAACTTTCATATCAATGAGTTCAGGTTTATTCATTCATAAGTTGCTCTTTACTCTAAAGCCCTCAGAAGTTTCAATACAAATAATAGCAATCACTGTAATTCCACACTATAACATACCATCTTGAGTCATGCTTCATACTTGTCTGGAGTATTTTGATATCTGATTATAGTTATGGGTTTATAAACAATAAGTGGTATTTGGATGAACCTTGAGAAGAATGCCATTCCTTTGAAAAGTAAATGCCCCAAGTAAATAAAGATACGTTAAGCAAGTTGAGTGAGCCTAATTTTTTTTTTTTTTTTTGCTGTTTAGGGCTGCTATGAAAGCTGTTCTCAAATGATTTGGAACAAAGACTTTAAAGTCATGGGTTTGTCTGTTCTTAGATTTTTTTCTCTTGTTGAAAAATGATTTTTTTCATAATATATCCTGATTGTGGTTCCTTCCTCTGTTCTTCATAGTTCTTTCCCACTTTCCCTCCTTTCTATATCTACTTGCTTCCTATCTCACATTAGAAAGCAAACAGGCTGCTAAATAATAACAATAAAGTAAAACAAAAACTAATGCAAAACAATAGAACAAAACAAACAAACAGAAAAGAGCCCCCCCCCCCATAGCACAAGAAACAGATATAGACACAAAGATAGACTCTTTTGCATACTCGGGAATTTCATAAAAACACAAAACTGAAAGCCATAAAATATATAAGCAAAGGAATTGTAGAGTAAAAAGAGAAAAAAATAAACAAGTAAATTATATAAATATACATTTATATAATAAATAGTAGAAAAATTTTAATCTGTCATATTATACAAGGACTCTCTTATATTTTTGGTTGTGAGCCTAGCCTTTAATGGCTGAGCCATCTCTCCAGCCCAAGGACTCTCTAAATATCCTGTTGAGTTTGTTTTGTATTGGCCATATACTGCTGGCCATGCAGACTTAAGAGTAGATTCTTCAACTCCTTCCATGGGTGCTTTGTTCTCCCTTATAAGAAAGATTGAAGTATCCACACTTTGATCTTCCTTCTTTTTGAGATCCATTCATTTCATTAAAAATTTCATAAATTCATTGTTTTTAATAACTGAGTAATACTCCATTTTGTAAATGTACCACATTTCCTGTATTCATTCCTCTGTTGAGGGACATCTGGGTTGTTTCCAACCACCAACCAAAGAGTACACATGGTGTGACTCATGGCTCCAGCTGCCTATGTAGCAGAGGATAGCCTAGTCAGTCATCGATGGGAGGAGAAGATTTTGGTCCTGTGAAACCTCTATGCCCCAGTGTAGGGGAATGCCAGGGCCAGGAAGCAGAAGAGGGTGGATTGGTGAGCAGGGGGATGGGGGAGGGACTAGGTTTTTTTTTCCCCAAGAGGGAAAACTGGGAAAGGGGATATCATTTGAAATTTAAATAAAAAAAATCTAATTAAAAAAGGAAAAAATATAAAATAAAAAAAAAATTTAAAAGAGTAGATTCTTATTCCAGTGAGACTCATTTCGAGAAAACGAAATTTTCAATTGCATTTGGTTATCGATTGGAGATTGATTCTGGGTTGGGAATGAGGGCATGTATTCAGTTCTCCTTCAGCTCTAGGGCCTCATCTGATGCAGATTCCTGCCCTATGTATGCTACCCAAGTCTCTGTGAGTTACATGTGCAACTACCCTGCTAATTTAGAGAGTCATGTTTCTTGGTGGCCTCCATCCTCTCTGACTCTTGCCAAAAATATAGGTTGTTCCCAAAACACTAATGGCAAAGCTCTATTGTTGAAAACAACAACCACACAACTTAATAAACACTGAAAAGTTGAGCTGGTGCCTACATGGGGCCTTCATCTCTATGTGCTAGCAGCTTTGGTAGAGAAAATTACCTTGTATTCCCAAAGAGAAAATATATGTCAACTCAGCTCCAAACCTTTTGATCTATAATCGTGTCCATTCTATAATATATGCTATGCAACAATGACACAAAGCTTGCGGAGTAATGAACCAATTTGACACAAGGCCCAGTCAACAAGATGGAAACCATATCTGATGCTGACTAGGTAGCAAAGAACCTGAGACTAGAGAGCTCAGGGACGTAATGGAAAATAAAATACTACTATAATACTAAAACTATGCAGCGATAAATGACTCCTACTGAGACTCTGCTCTACTTATAGATTAGTGCCTTATACTGCCATAATCAGAGTAGTTGCTGCCTGCATTGGATAGGAACAAACACAGAAAATGAAGCCAAACATTAGGAGTGGAGTGTGAAATCTAGGAACACTTAGTCCTAACCAATGTTTCCATCAAACCCCTCTCCTTGGGGTCAAGGAAACCCATACAAGTGGAGACAAAAATTTGTCCATTACCAAAAAATTCAAACTTATCTCATCACCTGATATGTGGAAATGTAGACATTATACACATTTACAGGGCATCAGGTTTTATTGTATGTATCCATTTAGTAACACTTTACTTGCATTTCCAATTCCCGGTACCAGGTATTTCATTTTAGTAATGGAGAGGTAGAAGAGTGGTCAATACAAATATGTTACAAATATCTTCTCTAACAAAGCAGTTTGAGTTAAAAATCAGATTAAACACATTTCATATTTTTAATCATTCACTATCTCTTTATGATGAATATTCAAAATAATTTCTTTTGACTTTTTCAAGTATATAGTATCTATTGTTGTCTATAGCCACCCCAGCATGCAATAGCAAATTGAAAAAAGGAAAAATAAAACTTCTTAAGGCCTATCAAACAATAATGAGTACTATGCATGCATGATCTCATTCTCAGGCTCTCTCTGTTGCTTTTCCTCTCTAGCCTCTTGCAGTCATCGATTCTACTATCATACCCATAGGATTTGTTGCCACCATCACTACACTAACAGCCAAGATTCAACACCCATTTTATCCCTCCAATATCTTGCTTCAGCACACACTTCATTTAAATCCACCAGGGGCAATGATTTAATTATGTGCCACTATATACTACGAGCAAAGAGGTCAGCACCACTTGCAAGAAAATACCTAAACAAACCAATCTCACAGTTTTAACCAAAACCAGAGTGTATTTCCTAGGGACACTCAGAACTAGTCATATTGTTATGTGGAGTTTTTTTGGGGGGGGAAAACTAAAACTAAATCCAGTGTTTCAACCCAAGAGTATATAACACGGAGAACTGTTTTCACAAATGTTAAAAATCTAAAGGGGAATGCGGGGTACAGTGCATAGCAATTGTACAAGGAATACGGGAGACATATAGAAGGGAGCTTTGGTGCCACATGGGTGCTAGAAGCTCATAGAATGGTGAGACACCGAACTCTGGAGACAGTCACCACATTGTTGTTTCGACAACTCTGAGAAGGTATGATGAGGCCTGCTTGGTGAAACCTGGAAGTCCAAGTCCATTTACATTGCTAAGAATTTGCTGACAATGACAAACACATAGGAGAGTTAAGTCTATTCTCTTCCACTGCAATCCCCAACCGTTTTCAGTTACCCCTACTGGAGGACTCTAGCATGAGCTTTGCTAAAAGGCAGTTGGACTCTGGTGTCTTATCCTCATGGGAAGGTAACTTTAAAGCCAAAAGATAATAGCTTGATAACCAGGATACATGCTATAAGAACGAGATAGAAAAAAGTCACAGAAAATTTTATATAGGCTGAGGGGCTTGGTTTTAGTCTCAACCACATGTCTAACTACGTTTAAGAATTTTAGCAGGCAATTTCATATTTCTGAATATTAGTTTCACATGAAAAATTCTCCCAACAATACTATGTCTGCCTTCTTCACAAGAGGCAGAATGAAGGTCAAGCCTTTTGAATAAGTATAGACTGCTATAGAATCATAAGAGTCCCTCACTATTATTGCCTATACTAAAGGAAGACAGGAAAATAATAGATGAAGTTCAGATAATCTTAAAAACCTTCTTTTAGACAGTTTTATATTCATTCCTATCCAGCTAGTCTGCCTAAGGCATAGGCAAAACATCTAACTGTGATCCACACCTAGCTTCCTTCAGAGTTGCTAACAAAGCAATATATATCCATACTAGGATAGTAGCAGTGTAAGAATGAGAACCCAGGGTATCTAGCTAATCCCTATGTGGATGGAAATGTGCATTGTCAAAACACAGCCACATAATAATTACATATTAGTCTCAAAAGCTACAATAATCTTTTGAGATGCCCCAAAAGCCTCAAAGAAAGTAGAATTTGAAAATGTAATTATTATCCACAAGAATGATGAATATTTTTTTATTATTAAAGTGGATAATATAAATCAAATAACAAAATTGGAATGCAGATAGGTTTTTATTTTACATATAGATCTTGAGTACTTTTGAAAAGGAAATAGATAAAAGATAAATTTGTATCTTTTAGATAGTAAACTTTCCTTTTAAGAATTCTAAAACAAGCAAGGGAGAAAGGGAGGGGTGCTACTGTACTTAGCTCTGGTTCATTCTAAATTTCGAAGGATTACAGACCTCATCTTTACTTTCAGAACTTTAGCTCTAGAGATTAAACTAAACGGCATCGTTCAAAGAAAAAGAGGACTTTTGCAGTCAACAAACACTATCTCATTTGCTACAAATTCTACATTCTGAGACTATGAAAATAAGGAATGGAGCTAATATCTACCTAGATGATAACAACTGGAATGAGTGCATAAAATGCAGTGGGCAAGGAATTATTCCTACCTCCAAGTTCTAAGAAATGATTCTCAAACGTGACCTTTAAGATGAGCCTAACAATCCTAAATCAAACTTGCTATTTAGAAAGTAATGAAAGGGCCATAAAGATAAGACAGCTGCGTGGCTAAGAGAGACTCATGAAAGGCAGCAAGATATTAGGGAACAATCAGTAGCACTGTGTCCACAGAATTTAAGATGCAAGGGGTGGAAGCAGAGGGGACAGACACAGACAGGAGACTGAAGCTAGAGAAGAAATAGGGCCCAAAGAATAAAGGAATTTGTTTAAATGCTACAATGTATACACTTGGTTTTGTGGTTTTACAGGATATTACAGTGTGCTTAATAAGGGAGAGGAATTCTTTAGGTTATTAATGTTCACATGATAGCACTGATACTGGCAAAGATGAAATGTACTATGAAGAATAGAAGTTGAAAGAAGTATTGCAAAGGATCTCCTCAGGATGCCTTAAGATTCTGAAAAAGTTAAAATGAGGAGTCTGATCTAGGGATGGGGTCCACCTTATCTCTTCAATCAGCAACACTTAACTAATTAAATGTGGATGCATTCCAAAAAAGCTTTATTTATTTACAGTGAAATTTTTATTTCAATTGACTTTCACATAGCAGAAAAATACCCTTTTCTCTCAACCATTGACAATTGCAACAGCTATTCTCAACTCCCAGGATATACAAAACTAGATAATTAGCTGGACCAGCCACATGCAATACCTGGCCCATGATTTAAATAGAAAAAAAAAAAAAACCAGAAGAAAAAGCAAACTACATGCTGTTTATGTATACGATTCTGTAGACACCAGGACAGGCGTGTCTAGGAATCAGATGTGTATAGCGGTGGAGCTCAGTAAAAAGACTTCTCAAATGCTGTGCAAGCACTGCTCTTCTGGCCATAAGAAAACAAAAGTATGAGAAGAGACAAATCCAATAGGGAAGTGATAGACCATATTGTACTCTAATATTGCTTTGGTAGTACCTTTTAACTGAAGGTAAAACAACATTTGAGGTGTTATACTAGCAGGCCCAGGCACTTATCTCCACAGCATACAGTTAGAAGGCAAGGCCAAAGAGGTAGATTATCCAAGACAGAACTTATGAAAGTAATGAACGATGATGGAATATAAGAGCTATCAAAAAGCAAGTAACATTTCATCCTCTATGGGTGACAGGCATAAATGAAGCCTGATTTAATTTTAGAGAGGAAATTTCTCTTGTCACCTGTCAAGCACGAATGCACGAGAGAAGTGGGGCCAGTGGAAACAGTCTTCCGAGAAAATATGGAACCATGACCAACAACATCATGCTTCACATTAAAGAACATGAGGAACACTCCAGCTGTTCTAAATAGAATGAGCTTCCAGTTTAATATGCTGCATAAAGTATGGCAGCCTCTCAGGTGCTTCTGTGGAAAGCTTTCAGACGCGTGTAGCCTGCCTTTTGCAGACAGTGTAATGGAAAGTACATTTATCTTCACATTTCTCCATTTGCCTGGCTGAGGTATGGTATCTCTGGTCCACACTATTTTTTTTTTTTAACAGATGAAATATTTCCTAAGCCAAGTAATTTGATTCTGTGCAGATAGTAACCACAGGCAGTGTAATTAATTTCTTTTATATCTTCAACAAAGTAAGTGAGTGGCTCTTCTCTTTCTAACCGTAAGACAAAGCTAGACACAAATCACCATGAGAGGCAAGGTGCAACATGAAGATTAGTGAAATGCTAAAAATCAATCTTTAATACCACGTCCATTTCCAATGCAGAGTGGCCCAAACAGACAGAGACAGATTATTTTTACTTGTACTTTTTCCATCATCAGAAGACTGTCAAAATTTTTGATATAGCACACAGCATGTTGATATATTTATTCTCTCATAACGATTTTTCTTAAATGTTGCAAAGTTTTTCAGTGTTGAAATTAAAATGCCTTGGTGAGAGTGCCTGAAACTATGGCTCACAAAACTGTCAGATCTCTTCAAAATTACATTTTTTTTGTGAGAATTACTGCCAAGTTAATTCCTCTCAGCTATTCTTCTTCAGAATAATAATATTGTTGGTACCTGATCAGATAAAACACTGACACTAAAGGGAACATTCCTCTGTGTGAATGTCTGCAAAGAAGAAAGCAGTCATAAAACTAAACAGTTTTCCTTATGAACAACTGCTACTTTTAAGATTTGAAACTAAAAATCTATAGTTTTTCTGCTTGTAACACTCATAAATCAAGCATGATGAGACAGACCTGTGATAAAAGATAATTCAAAATACATATACACATGCTTCCAGGTTGAAATAAAGTCTTGACAAAAGATTGTTTCTTATCATACTTCCCAGTATTTGGGTTGAAATGAAAACAAATGCTATAATTATGACTTTTTTAAAATTTTCATTCTAATAGCCCAAAAATTATTAGAGCCATTCTTTCCTCCATACCTAACTTTTTACGAAAAAGACTCAATTGATTATTTCATTACTAGTGGATGCACAACTTAAAATTTAAGCATTTATATCAAGAATATTAGCAGGGTATTATGCTACAGTGAACAGACTTCTGAAAAGCAATCTGTGCTGGCATGACTAAAATATGCAATAAACTTGATCTTTGGAGCAATTTGATTAAAAAAACAGTACCTGTAGGAGATTAACTGAGTGTCTTCATCGAAAAGACTGCTAATTTAGCTCTTTCTAGAATAAATCAGTCGAATACAAAAATCTAGAAGCCAAAGTTTGTCTGTACCACCACTACTTAGAAGCAGTTGTCAACTTACAAGACTAGAAAATATTGCATTATTCGGGAATAAAATGCATAGTTATGACTCACACTGCAAAATCTAAGTATGCAGATACAAATGAATTATGCTAAAGTCAGTAGCAGTCTTATACAGAATTCTATATATCAATAAAATGCCAGGAATCAACTCGCTAAAATCCAGGCATGCCATTGCTGTCAATTGCTTGACTTTTCCCAAAGAATAAGCAAAGGTTAGTAGTATGGCTCTGAACAAGACAGTTACAAAGGTTCCTTCAATATGCATAGTAATCACATTTAAGAAAATTTAGTATACAGTAAAATTATGGAAAAAAATGAAAGTGTAATACGTAATTGTAAGTGTGCTTCTACTTGCATGAATCTCCAGGTAATAGAATGAATTGTGAGTGCAAATTTTTTATTATGTAAAAGTCACTTACACACTGTAAGATAATTTGTATTTCCTACTATAGTAACCTTATAATATGTTCCTCATCTCCATCCACGGCTATCACACACCCTCAAGTCAATTATTCATGTAATAATCAGAGAGATACTTTAAAAACATTGCTAATCGCACCGATTCTTTATTGTCATGTTTAGAATATAATCCATTTTCACATGACATTTACACCTTGAATGAGCCTATTGCCATCACCTCTACCATCTAATACCCACCATGACTCTCATTCCACGTGCCAGACACACTTGCTTACCTGTTGGTCCTAAAATCGCCAAGCCCTATACCAACAGGAAGGCTTCGTGCACGCAGTTCCTCCATAGACTAGGCTTGCTTAATCCTCTTCCTGGGTCATGTTTTTAAATCAAATTCCTTGATTATTTCCCAAACTGCATCGTGTACTCACTCACTCCTTAAACCATCCCTCCTATAGTTCATTCAACAGCACATACCCAGCTAGTGATTCGGGCTGGAATCTCTGAAAATCCTCTTCTTCGCATAGCAGCTTGGCCGTATGATGCATGAGTGGGCCCTGAAGACTATCTCAACGGCGCATCCCAAACTGACTGCAATTGTGAAGCGTGTTCTCTCTCAGCCTTGTGTGTTATCCCTCTCATAGCATTTCACACACCCTCGACTCAATACTGCCTCTGCTTGCATTCATTTTCCACACAACGCCAAAGGTGACATTTTCAAAGAAAGGTCACACTGTGTTGCTTTCATCTCTCCATTGCTATCTTTCACTTTTATACCCTGACTCAAATATCTTGTCACCATAGTCTGCTAGAGTGCCGACGTCCAGTTCCCTCACCACACTGTTTACTTTTATCCTGCTCATTCTCTATATAAACACTATTCTTTCCGGTATATAAAGTTATGCTCTATCCCACTGAAGAGTTCAGCTCTCCTAGATTTGTGTGCCTGCCAGAATATGCAGCATACTCGTTTAACTGACTTCTAGTTAGAGGTTATGGTTAAAATGTCATGGCCGCTAAAAGTGTTTTCCACTCTCTTAAGTCCAACGAAGTGCTACCCCAGTTCTTTTTAAGTTATCTTACTTTCTTTGCATCACAAAATTGATGGTTTTATGACATTTTTGGTTCACTTCAATCTTTCTTAAGTTCCTTCCCCTGAAAATAAAAATCACATTCAAATTAACCATTAGGATGTACACACTACCTGGATAGTCATTCCCCAGTGTATCTGTTGAGTGAATAAATGTGTGAGAGGCTGGGTATTTAAGTAGGGGTCCTGCATATATTCTTTAGCATCATGATTTTCAAACTGCATGGGAATAATCCTAGAGATGATTAGTAATTAGCAAAGCTATACACCAAAATATAGATGAAGCCATAACAAAATATGCTATATTTTACTAAAATATTTTCATGCAATGGAATTTTAGGCAATATATCTATATAATAGATAAGAATATCATATAAATTAGACTATAAAATTTATATTATAAATCATGAGATGATCATGCTTTCTGTGAAATTTCAAACTTTTAGCATTTGGTTGAAACATTGACTCAAAATCTTCAGATACATGGCACAATAATCTTTAGTTTTAGGTACAAGTACATTAAAAGAAGAAAAAAAATTAAAGAGAAGGAGTTATTTCATGAATATGTCCTGGGTGATGGTTTGGAAACAGCAGAGTTAGAAATATCACCAAAAATGGTAAGCAAGGCCTCATGTGGGAGTAATTGAGTTGTAGGGTTTTGTTCATTAGAAATATTTAAATGTTATTTCCTGCTAGTGGTGATCGGATTTTGTTGTGGTATAAACTACTTACTATGTTAAGATCAAACTAAACGTCCAGGACTAAGAGACAGTCAGATTCCTTAAGAAGAAGGCCAAGGAGCTATTAACCATGCTCAACGGTAGAAGAAGCAAGAAGCATGAACTAGTGTGCACTTGAGTCTTAAGACGACAATATTATCAGTAAGGGAATGTGAAGAGAGACAACAAGCACTAGGTCAAGAGGAAATTATAACTAAAGTTACATTGTCTGGAAGTAAAGTATGATGTTAATGCCAGAGATAGTACACTTCAAAGAGTATCATCCATCAAGCTCTTAATTACAGCTATTATATCCACAACATAATGCACCTTTCATCACAGAAACTAAAAGTACCCTATTCTAATTTCAGATTTAATATAGAAGAAAGTTTTATTCAGTATTACCAATGAATATTTAATTTTTTCCAAAAGAAATGTTTTAATAAAAGTGGATTTCCTACTTCTGCCAGAAATCCAAAATTTTGTCCAGTACATTTAAAAGTCTAAACTCTATAATACTTGGTTTTAAAGTAATAATGTATTCAGAGATTTTCTTTCCTAGGCAGACTGAATTATCACTGGAACTCCAAATCCTGCCCCGAAGTACTCATTTTAAACTTAATTTCGCACTTATTTTCTTCAACTTTTTTCAATGTGTTACACTTCTGGAAAGTTATTGAGCTACCTGAAGGGAAAGTTATTTCATGTAACCTTCTAGTCATGTTACAGGATGGGAGTGTTGAAAAATAGAAATGAGAAACTGCAAGTGATTGTCATTTGTTCATTCGTTACTTGCTAGGATTTAAGGAGGGATAAAATATCCAGGATATTTAAAACCTGTAGCCCCATCCCCATTTGACACACCATTGGGGCAATGTACAAACTAAAGTGTTTTAAAGATTTTTCTTCTATTATATGGAAAAGTCAAGAAATTAAACCATCATCTTCAAGTTCCAGAATTATCTAGTTAAACTTTCTGATGGGACTTAGAAAGCTAATATCCACTCCAAAAAAAATAATCAGTGATACTCTGACAAGCATTTGGAGACAGCAAAGAACAAATCATTTTTTTCCAATGACACATGCAGGAATTTGAATCACAACACCACTTTGAATTTGCACTGAGATGGTTAAAGCATTGGAGCGATGAAAATGTCCCAATGTCAAGGGACTTTTATTATATACAGTTTGAGAAAATGGCCCACACAATGTATCTGTTCAATCACCATTGTTCCAGTAGTGACAGACCATCCAAACTGTCATCATCATTTGTGGGAGGGTAGTGATCTTCTTACACATTTGGCAAATGGGGAACTTCTTTTCAAACCAGAAAGTCGTTTTTTATAAATGTAACCCCCGAATCTGCCTTTATAGAACCTTAAACCTTCCAAAGATATTTTCAATTAGTTCTTGGATAGCCACATGGGTAATGTGTACTTTAGATGAGCTAGTCATGTAGCATGTCCAAAATGAACTTTTCATGGAAATAGAGAAACATATTAACAATTACATTATACCAAAGGGATAAGATAATTTATTAGATCTTTAGAGAAAAAATACTTCAAAACAAGTACCCACTTTCTTAAGAAAACGTGTGGAAGTATAAATTAAATAGTATGGGGAGAAGAGGCTTATCTACAATGGGAAAAGAACAACAATTAAGAAGCAAGAAATTGAGATAAAAATAATGATTATTGATTATCTTACTTAAACCAAGCAGAACATTAGCAATAAGACATCAAGTGATGTCAGTGTATTAGGTAGCCATCTTGGAGTATATGCATAGTTACATTTCAGAACTAGGAAATAAAGTTTAGAATGACTAAGCCTCCTGCAAAAGACAGATCACAAATGATAGAAACTGGATAGAGCATTGCTCATTCCATTCTTCCCAAGGTCACGATACTTTAGACACTGTATTTCTACTTGCCACATGAGAATCTGAAGGTCAGGAGCTATTCTCCATTCAAGTGTACATGTTTTATATGCAATATAAACTCATAATTGGATCTGCTTGACTCTAAAGTCTATATTCCTTCTCCCATATATGGACTGGATTGTTTTTATAGAATGAGATTTTCTTGCCTATTTATTTTGCTTCATGTTTTGAGTGGGAATTTCCTCCCTCTGTGCTAAGCTCCATGTCTGCTTTCTATTTACCCCTCCCTGGCATCTCAGTTTTCTTTTTCTTTGCCTTAGAGAGCCTCCTAAATGTTTAATCAAGATGTCAGACTGGGGCTTGTCAGAAGTCGTAGCTTTCCTGTAGCGGGCTTCAGTAACTCACCTCCTTGTACCAATTACAGACTGAGCGTGGTCTAAGGCTGATTTGTTCAAACCCCCTTTTCCATGTCACAAGTATTCAGTGTGGGCCATGTTATCCTCTGCAGCAACAACACTCCTTTCTACTACACGTGCCCCTCTTTACCTTCAGTTCTGAAGTAACACTTACCTTTTCCTGAAAAGAACAAAAATCTATAACTTGTGTTGTGTCTACAAGAGATAAAGCGAGCTGAGCTATCACAAAGCATTCAGACACGTGATCAAAGTAGGAGGAAACAGAGGGAAACTTGCCCCACAGTGTTCTATGAGAAAATTCAGGCATCACCATTTTAGATGAGATGATCTAAGAAAATTAATCAGAGAAAGGTACAAGCCAAGTCAGGTATAAATCTCTCTTTGAACCTTACTTGGGATACTCTATTCTAAAAATAATAGTATTCTGATTCTACCCACCTAATATTATAGTCATATTTTTTTATTTTCTACATTGTATGTATGTCTGTATACATGCATATGTATATTTTTAAGAGTGTAAGTTTGTAGGTGTGAGGTTAGAGCCTGCCATATGGGCAGACTGACCAGCCAGAAAGATCCAGGGATCCTCCTAGTTCTCTCTACCCCAACAAAGGCACTAGATGTTTTACAATATGTTTTTTATTTATAATTTGTTCTTTTTAATTTTTTTTGAAATTTTAAGTACTTCATGTTCCCTTTACAAATAGTTTTCAGTCTTGTCTGATTATGGTTAATTCTCTTTTCAGGTGCCAGAGTGATCTTGAAAATATTTTTATCAGATCATTTCATTTCAAAGCCTCAGTGAAATATACTCCAATTATATCCCAGACTATCTTGAATAAAATCTAAGTCTCCTCTAAGGTTTGTGAAGCCTATCAATCTCTATAGTCTCTTCTTCTTATCTTTAGTACCTCTTCCTTGTGTAGTCCCAACTCCTTAGATAACCACACTGTTCCTGGTCCCTGGTGTTTTGGGCTAGTTCCTCCTGCTGCCTGAAAGGAATCTCTCCAGACCATTGCCTGGCCAGCATCTCTTGTCACTCAGACTTCCACTGAAAGTCATACCATTCAAAGAGCATTTATAACCATCAATGCTTTATTTGAGCTCTAGTTATTCAAAGCCAGGACCTCATTCTTGTGCAGTTAGTGCTTAACACACAGAGCCATCTACCTAGTCATATAAAAGTACTTCTCCTAATCAGATAAGCCTATGTATAACATACATGGCAATGCTGCATAACTTAAATTTCTCAATTTCTTTTTGTAGACATAACCTCAAAAAAGAGAAAGAAAGAAAGAAAGAAAGGAAGGAAGGAAGGAAGGAAGGAAGGAAGGAAGGAAGGAAGGAAGGAAGAAAGAAAGAAAGAAAGAAAAGTTGAACTCACTGGAAAGTTATAAAGAATTTTTCCCCAAGGGATTGTAATTTATCTCCAGGGAGCTTTGAAAACACATCAGAGGTGAGTGAGCCATATGTCACTTCAGCCAATCAGAGTCACATAGACTCTCCCAATTGTTGACCAAAAGGAAGTCTCTAAATAAAAGAAAGAAATAATTCTTCAAGGAGTCTGTATTTAAATCTGAATGTCAGAATAACCAGTTTAAGAATCTATCAACAAGCTGACCCATTAAAACCGGACAAAGGAAATGTTTTTAAGAAAGTTAAGTAACTTAGCAAAGCAAAGTAGCTGTTATGGAAGTTTTCATGTCTGTAACAAGAAGGGCAGTATAAATGCCCATGTAAAAGCTACTTGTCCATATTAGCAATCAGAGAATGCCAAGGTTATTTATTTCCCAACTGTAATTGTTAGAAGTACTAACAAACACACGTATAAGTGGTAAGCCTATAAGCAGTAAACCACCCATAACTTTCACAATTAGAGTTTTCTGTGTGATGTAGCCCATCATATTCAATATCTCCATTGCTTAATTTAAGTGATTATTTTTGTCTTTGGGTTCATATGTACCTCTGAGAATATTATATAATGTTCAATGATTTCATTATATCTGTATCCATTGGTTTTCTCTGTGCCATTCAGTATGGTATGCAATAGCATTGCAAATGACCACCCCTACCCCTACCCCTCAGAAAATATACAGGTATCTTTCAGGGCAAAGCAGACAGGCAGTATGTGAATTAATTAGTTCCAAGATGTAAATAAGACTCAAAGACCTTGGCTACAGGGATAAAGAAAGCCCACCGTATTCCTTCAAAGTCTGTGAATCCCACTTACTTACTAATGATATCTGTTTCCTCTTCTGCTTTTAGGGTCCACAAGAGGGTTCTAAGCAGAGGAGACTACTTAACCAGATCACTACAATGAAGGTTCAAAGAAACACTTAAGTCCTTCACATGCCTCTGGCAGATTTTATCAAGGGATTCAATCATAATTACCAAGTTTAGTAAGCCTGCCACAGATGGATGAGTCCAGATTGCTTCATTAAGATAATCCAATTTTTCTTTCTCAAAATGCCCATATTACTCTGTCACAACAGGAAAAAGCTTGAGAGGATGATAGAGGATCGGAAGTACATTCTATTCACTCAAACTTATCCTTGTCTAGTCTGGTGAAACCGAGCTCAGATTTTTCTGGCATCCTTGTGTTTCTATAACTCAAGTCTTTCTACAATTGGGAATAGTCATCTCCCTTTTCATTCTCAAAAAGGTTGAAAATTAGACAGCCATATAAAGAACAAAATAGTATCTCTATCACTTTGCTCATGATAGATTCACAAACAGAAAGATAGCTGAGTACATCTATTTTGTTTTGCCTTCACTTTGTTCTGTTCTCCAAAGCTGGCTTATGTGAGCTCTTTTAATCCTTCCCTTCTAAGTGAATACTGTGAATCACAAACTGTAGCAGTTTCAGTAATGTGGAGCCAGGTTATTACTGTGCTGGTCCGCTGCCTATCTGGCTAAGGTCTATTTGCACCCCTCTATACCAAAAGTGGGATTTCAACAGCTCTCTGATAAGCCACAGTAGAAGTTCAGGCTTCTAAAGTCAATACATTCCCTTGGTCTTTTAGATAAAGGCATATAAAGTTATTCACTGTTACTTGCCCCAGGATGTTCATAGTACCTTATAAATTTCTTTAATCATGTCTACATCTTTAATAAAATAATTTCACCCCCAATTGCATGTATCTTGTGTTTCTTGCTAAGAGGCTAAGAGGCTGGATGATGGAATGTGTCCTCCTTTTTTTTTCTTTCAATTTATCTATAGTGAATGTAGAAGGCACTCCTAATTTGCTTATGAAAAAATTTAAGCGCAAAGAAGAATGAGATTCAATTTTAGGTGCCCCTGACTCTGAAAGCTTCATGCTGTCATTCTGTATCAAGTTAGTCAATTTATCAACTGCTTCCAATATTAGAAAATGAAGAAAAGAAAGAGTTCTTATAAATTTCTCAATCAAAAGAGAACATTAATAAGGAGATAGATATAATGGTGTCCAGGAGGAGTTGGAAGGGGAAGGAGATGGTGGTTAAGACCTAAATATATTATATATGTATAAAACAACTAAAAAATAAAAGAAAAATATTTTTGTTTTTTTTGTTTTTCTGTTTGTTTATTTGTTTGTTTTTTCGAGATAGGGGTTCTTGGTATAGCCCTGGCTGTCCTGGAACTCACTCTGTAGACCAGGCTGGCCTTGAACTCAGAAATCCGACTGCCTCTGTCTCCCAAGTGCTGGGATTAAAGGCGTGCACCACCACTGCCCGAAAAAAGAGAAATATTTCAGTTACATGTGTATATATTTTCATTTAGAAATACTTTTGTATATTTTATTGAAAATAATTTTATACTATATATTCCAATTGTAGCTTCCCCTGCTTCATCTCCTCTCAATTCCTTTCCATCTTCCCCATCCATCTAACTCCATGCCTCCTCTCTTGAGCAAGTAAATTCCTATGAATTGAGCACTGTACTTATTAGAGAAATCATTAGATGAAAACAAAATAAAGTCCATATAAAACAAAGGTACCTGGAGTCCCTAGCAGGTGTCAGCTTTAAAACGTGATCATATAGGATATTAGAGCATCATTAGGATAACCCTAAAGGCTATATATAAACCATTTCTTTGACACTTATCAAATGCTTCCTGGTAAATTGAAATCTGGATCATTTGCTGTGTCTTGACAAGGAATATCTGTCTGTAATCTCTAAGTGGGATTTCAAATAAAACTGATGTGATAGGCTAGATAAGAACAAAATACATTATTTATAATCCTTTCTAGCTATACACTGCCTCTGTATGAGTACAAATGACATTAGAGAAGATAAATTCATTTTTCAAATTTGAGTATAATATAACAGACTAGGCTCAATCACTGCATATCTGTTTTGCTTGTGGTGTCACAGATCGATGACTGGTACTCTTAGCTTGTAAAATTTGCAAGCTTCAGATGTAAGAAATCTACATCTTTAGTCTAAGATGAGAAGAACATGCAAAATAATGCAGAAGCAGCATTAAAATATTGCATTTAGTGGAAAGGTGAAAAACACAATGACCAATGATGATTTCAGTGTGAAATATTCACCACAAAATCATATGTTTGAGTCCTTGGTCCTTAGCTGCTTGCTGCAGGTGTTTGGGAAGTTGTAGATCAGGATGGCACAGTGCAGGTCTCTGGGTATGAACCTCTGCAGGTAGAGTGTAGCCCTGATTTCCATTTATATCTCTCTGTTGGATGATAATGTCACTGAGTGCACTATCCTGCTGCCATGCCTTCATAATGGACTGAAATTCTCCTACCCAGGAACCTAAAGTGAGTCGTTGATCTCATCAATTGCTTGGCCAAGCATTTTGTCACAATAACAAGAAAGCCAATTAATACACTAAGATCCAAACTATACTACATTCATTATGGATGTGAACAGACTAAAGGAGTTAATTCTATAGAGAGATGTGCAAAGAAACTTACAACCATATAATGCATCTATATTACATTAACATTATGTTGATTTTTTTACATTTCTCTTACCTACATTGAGAAATAAGATTCCAGAGTAACAGCTCAGTCTGTTCTGCATTTTGAAGATACTTTCATTTAGAAGACTCTTCCAGAGTAAATAAAGGATTCTCTAAGATACCAGGAAAACATATATTGTGGATACATGTCTACCATTACAGAATTGCCCGCGCCAGTTTTCAACCATGGTCTCTATATTTTCTTGACACTAAAAGTCTAGACTAATGCTGTCTTAACTCATTTATTTTATGCAAGCTAAATTACTTACAATACTTGAATATTTATAATGCTTATATACTTACATACTTAAAATAATTGAAATAAAAAGCAACAGAACCTGATAGTTCTGTTTTGGAAACCATAAAAAACTACAGCCATGTTTACATATGTGATATATGATCTTAAAACTGTTTTGCAGAAAGAAACCATTTTCCAAATGAGTAAGAAGAGAAATAGTTGTATCAGAAACAAAGGTGGCTACTGGTACTAATACCATATCATCTTCACAGTACTATGCACCAGGCAATTAGTCAAATAATACACAAGTGTCATCTCTGTTCACCCTAGAGTCTCATCAAGTTAATACTTGTCCTTCACTAAAAAAATAAATAAAATAAAATAAAAAACAAGTAAACTGTGTAGTTTTATGTTGGAGCTTTCAATGGGTTGTGTTTCTTGGGCTATGTTTGTCCAAAGAGTGGCACTATTAAGAGGTATGGCCTTTTTGGAGTAGGTATGTCATTGTGGGTGTGGGTTTTAAGACCCTGATCTTAGCTGACTGGAAGTCAGTCTTTCATAACAGCCTTCAGATGAAGAAGTAGAACTCTTAACTCTGCCTGCACCGTGCCTGTGTAGATGTTGCCACATTTTCACCTGAATGACAATGGACCTGTAAGCCAGCCTAAACTAAGTGTCATCCTTGTAGAGTTGCCTTGGACATGGTTTCTGTTCACATCAGTAAATCCCTAAGACAGGGTTGGTCTTGTGCCCTGTGTATTCAGATGCTAAGTTCTGTACTTACCTTGAATTTGCAGTCTGAATACGAACATCGTATTGACCAGTGTGCTATAAAGAATACTTCATAATAATCTCTGATTGCCAATAAAAGGCTAGAGCCTATGAGTAGGCGGGAGTGAGAGGAAGACAAAACATTGGATCGAGTGAAGGGATCTCAGGTAGAAACCACGGGGAGGGAGAAGGAACAAGGGAAGGAAAAGAAGGTAATCACCAGGCAGTAGGATGGACCATGCCATGTGGCCAAGAACAGCTTGCTCTAAAGACACCCATGGAACAGAACAAGATGAAGCTGGCAAATAATAGGACATTTATCTGGGTATTAAGAGACTAATTGGGTTAGAATAGCTCAGTATCTGCCCAGTTTAGGCTTACAACTTGTTAATAAAAATGCCTGGTTTATTTTTCTTTTATTCGGAAGCTGTGTGGGCTAAAGTTGGCCATAGAAATGTCTTACAGTTACCTGTGAGCAAAAGTGGGCACAGCAAACCCTCTACAAAATTACTACTACAGTTATTTCCCAAGTTCTCTTTTCTCCTCAAGGACAATACCAGTACTTAAATGCATTTGTTTCTGATTCTGGACCCAAGTACCCTGAGAGATAGAAAGGTTCAAAGACACGGATCTGACCAAAAAATAAAAATAAAAAAAAAAAATAATACCTTCTTCAGTAAGAAAAGTTAAGATAAAACATGTTTCAAAGTAGTAGTATCCTACATGAACCTCTGCATGTTCGCTTTCCACAAATTAAGTGTCAAATGGGAGCAGCAAGAAAGCATACACCTAAAGGTAGCTGTACTCTTAAGACTTGATTAAATCTAAATGGGTTTCTCTTCATTTTAGTATCCTCATCCTCTCTTCACTTCCCTCTTGCCGCCCAAATTCCTCACTACTTCCCTTGGTTTTCCCACAAAGTGCAGATCTTCCAGGAACCAAATCCAGTCTCATGAGTTTGCCTTTCTACCACAGTTTAGCGGCACATAGCTTGACTCTCTAAGTACAGCCATTCCACATACTAAAGCTGTGGGTTATCACTTACATATAACACGGCTTTTTATAACAAGGAGCTTGTTCTAAGCCCGGGGCCTTTGAGTAGCACCTTCCAAACTATATCATATTAATAACAATTTACTTTATTGCCAGAACAACTTGCCTATATCACCAAAACCCAGACCTTCCTACCTTTCTTTTCTTTGAAATAACGTATGGACGATGGAATTATCCTAATCTAAATACTGTAGTATGTAAATCAGAATATAGTGCAGAATTCTTAGCCAGAAATCCTACCTGATGTTAATGGCAACAGTTTCAGTTTTTCATAAAACTGAGCTTGTTCGGGGAAAAACAAAACAATAAACTGCAAATTCATTCTGGACACATTTTAAAATATTACTATATTCCTTTTAGCAGGGCTGCTACTAACAGCTGGTGAAATTATACCACTTGTCTCTTTGGCTTTAGCGTATTTGTGGAGTTAACCTCCCTTGTTATTTCCCCTTGCTTATCAGAGCAGGAATATAATTCTGATATGAGCAATTACATAAGAAACTATAGTTTATCTGTGTACAGATGACCTTCAGTCCAACCAGACTGCTCTACTCTTCCCACAAGACAGTCAGGCATGCTATTATTTCTTCAAAGGTCATATTCAAGTGGAACAAATACACCTGATATTCTCAACATTATTTGCATGTAATTTGCTTATGCCCAAACAGACTGATTTTGAGGAGTACAAATCTAATTTAAATTTTCCTGAACTACCACTGT
>JADRCC010573955.1:0-15232 GCA_019843855.1 Hylomyscus alleni | reverse complement strand
CCTTAGGAAAGCATTACTTAAGAAATATAGATGCCAAAAAAAAAAAAAAAAAGAAATATAGATGCCAGGAGTCGGGAGGTGGGGTCAGAGGCCTCCCAGTGAGTTCAGATACACACACACACACACACACACACACACACACACACACACACACACAGACGGGGGGTGGGGAGGGAGAGGGAGAGGGAGAGAGAGAAAGAGGGAGAGAGGGACAGGAAGAGAGAGAGAGAGAGCTGTCTCTGTTCCTGGGGGTAGTAGGGAGGGAGGGCTGGCCAACTCTTCACAAGGAGGTGACTAACAGGTGAGGTAAGTTGACTGACACTGAATAGGAAGCAGCCAGTGCTTATCTATGGCTAGGATGCTAATGTGCCTGGATCTCAGAGAGACAGAGGATCTCTGAAACACCAGAGGATCTCATAGGCGAGGTCTATGGTTGTCTTAATTAGGGTTTCCATTGCTGTGAACAGACACCATGACCAAAGCAACTCTTATAAAGGACAACATTTAATTGGGGCTGGCTTACAGGTTCAGAGGTTCGGTCCATTATCATCATGACTGGAAGCACGGCAGAATCCAGGCAGGCATGGTACAGGAGGAGATGAGAGTTCTACATCTTATTCGGAAGGCAAACAGGAGAAGACTGCTGTCTTCCAGGCAGCTAGGAGGAAGGTCGAAAAGCCTACCCCCACAGTGACACACTTCCTGCAACAAGGCCACACCCCTCAATAATGCCACTCCCTAGGCCAAGCATATTCAAACCACCACAATAGGCACCTGGAAAGTTGTGTGAAACATAGAAGTGGCCACCAGGAAATGTCCTAGCTGTGGTCTCTGTTACTTCCTTCACAACACAGGAAGCTGCCTCAGCAGGCTTGTTTAGATTATATACACAACTGAGGACCTGAAATTGGGTTAGTGCCCTGTCTCAGAAGGCATGGCGCCAGACAGGCATGGTTAAGCATCTCCCTTAGGCCAGAAGGTTCCAGAACATTCCGTATACTCTCTGCAGCCTTCCAAACCATACCTTCTTAGAGCTGGGTGTAGTGCCAGATGTCCCAGGACTCAGGAGGCTGAAGCAGAGAATTGGGAGTTTAAAGGCCCAGACTGGGTTGCAGAACGAGACCCAGTCTCACGAAGAAGGCTCACAGGTTTGAAGAGTCCAGTCCTCTGAGAACTGTCAATTTGTTGCTCTGAGGCCTTTCATGTCTCTGAGATTTGCATCATGGTGGAACAAAATCACTCACCTTACTGTCATGGGGTAAAAAAGGAGATGAAAAGCCAGGGTCCCACTGTGTCCTTCAAAAATGGACCTACAGCTACCAAAGAACCTCTTAAAGGTTCCACCATCTTCCACTAGTGCCGCCCTGAGGAGCAAGTTTTGCCCACCTGGGCCTCTGGGGGCTGCTTAAGATGAAGCATACAGTCTCATTTGCCCAGACAATAGTTCACCAGAACCTAGGGTTTCCTAAAATCTCTTATGCAGAGGAGTGTGTTCTATCAAAAGTTAAGTTTAACCACACAGCCATATGATCACTCTACTTCCTTGATAATATATAATGAGTTATTTGGGGGTAGGGTACAGGGGGAGTCTAAATTCACCTCGTTGTTTAAAAACTGCTTAACGTGGATTGTTATGGCCCTGCTGGGACGTGCCAGTCAGCGACTCCGGTTGGCATTTAAAGCCCTTCTAACTGCACATGTGCTTATGGGGTGTCTGGGTGGGAGTGTGGAAAGGCTGTCGACCTCCGTGTCTCCAACTGTGCCTGCCTTTTCAAGTGTCATGACCTCAGGAATGGGGATCTGGCAAGACACAATGACCCTTTTCTATTCCTTGGAACAGTGGTTTCCTCTAAGGAAGGTACTTTTCCGGAAAACATGTTATTTCAAGGCCTCTTGGTTCCAGAGTGTAGCAAGTCCCACAGAGACACCCCTGCCAGTTTTCAGAGCCAGGGACTGTGAAGAGAGGGCACAGTAGGGGTGCCCTACCCCATGTCTCGTACAGCTCAGAGCTCAAAGATTTCTATTTTTCATCCTGCACACAAGCAAGATGGGATTCTCATCTCTGCACCCTAGCATATTGTAGTAGAGGTCCAGCCAGGCCTAGCACAAACTGGAGTTTCTGGAGTGCCCGGAATGTGCCTGACAGCTTACTCATGCTGCCTTTTGAAGAGGGTTGGAGCTGAGAAAAGGCCCCGGGGCAGTAGGGGAAGTTAGACCTGTGGAAGCAAGACGCAGTTAATCTGTGCAGGAGCTTCAACACCCTAGTGGACTATAGTCTGTTCTTCCAGGGTCTCAGCCCTCCCCAAAGGATGCTCATTTGCCACCGGCAAAGTCCCCACCTTCAGAATTAGATGTGGAGGTAGGGGCAGATGTCAGTAAATTTTGGTGAGCCCGAGAAGCCAGATCTCTAGTTTCCTTCCCTCCTGAGGTGTGAACTGGATCCCACTGAGGCGACATGGGCATTATGAGCCATCCAACCTCACTCCTGCACAACTGCTCTTGGCCCAAAGTACTCACAAAGCAACAGCTTGGCACCCCAGTCTGTGCAATGGAGATCATCGGGCTGTCATGTGCACTGACAACATGGTATGTGGTGAGAGCAGGGTGCCTGCTGCATTGTAAGAATTGACAAAAACCCGAAGTAGCTACGGAGCAAGTAGAAAAACGCTAGCTTTGGAACTGGGAGGGCGGGTACCCGAGTGGCTTGGCCCCGTGTTGCCAGGCTGGCCTGAAGCAGCTGCTTCGCTTTCTGCCACCGGCTCTACACACTCCCTATTTTGCTGGTATTTTGGTGCCATTCTCTTCTCCTTGTACTGCTGCCTTCTCTCTTGGGGATGGTGGACAGAGGACCACCATTGGCAGTAAGGGGGCTCCTGCAGGCTGTGGCTGGGACTGGCTCTCTTCTTATACAACAAGCAACACAAGGGAGAATGGTACACCACATCCCTCACACACCATACAAATACCACACATACAAGGCACACAACACAACACACAAACACACCACACCACACACAGTGAAACCATACACACATACCAAACACAGTAGACACACATACACACACTCATATCACCCAAACTCAGACAGCACACACACTCATACCACATATACAAAATATACTCCACATTCGCACATCCTGTACGCCCTGCATATCCCACCCCTCAGTACACGCATCATACACTTCGCACATACCACATGTGCTGGCAAAGTTTGGATCAACTTGAGCCAAGCTAGAATCATCTGAGAAGAGGGAACCCCAACTGAGAAGTTCCCTCCATAAGATTGGGCTGTGAGAGACACCACTACAATGAGCATGTATGTGGTGGAAGAGAAAGAGAAGCAGTTTGTGCACCATGAAGAGAGGAGGAACTAGAGACTCCACTGCGGTGAGAAACAGCCTGATGTGAGAGGCCTTCACTTCCACTTGAGGCCACGGTGAGGTCCTAGACTGGGCTGCAGCCCAGGGCCGTGTCTGGATCCATATCTGGATCTATGTCCACAGCCCATGTTACCACCAAAAGTCATTCGTACACCCCTGGTCTGGGCTGCTGCCTTGGGCCATGCTGATGTCCAAGGGCTGCACAGAGCTAGCCCCGACCCTGGCCAGATGCAGCATTTAGAAAAGCAGCCCCAACCTCACCTAGGCATCACAGTAGATCTGGCCCTGGTGGCCTGAGTTCTGGAGAGTTGCCCCAAGGTCCTGAGTCAGGAGAGCAGGCCCTGTCCCTCACTGGCCTTGTGGTGGTGTGGACATAGGAGAAATGCCCTCCACACACCCCCACCCCTCACCCCTGCCTGGGCAGTTTGGAAGAGAGCTGGCAAGCTGAATAACTCAATGAGCACCCAGGCCCAGATCCAGGGCTTTGAGTTGGCCTAACCCAGCATCAACCTCACCTATGATCTTCTGGAGCACGTTAAGGGGCCAGTCCTGCAGATCCGAAGCTTCAGGCTCTCTATGACTCAGGGCAACAAGATATCTGAGAGGAGTCCCAGTGAGAATCTGGTACTTGACCGTGTAGCCTCCAGGCAGATCAATGACTTATTACAATGAACATTTGTAAGGAAAGCTGTTTGAGCAAAAGGGTATACTGTGCGACACACTGAAGCTTCCACAATTAGATGGTTTTTGTTTGGCTTTTTTGGTTTTTTTTGTTTCTTTATTTTCATTTTTTGTTTTTGATTTTTGTTTTCTTTGGTGGGGGAGGATGCTATGGCAGAGGGCAGATATGGAGAGACGGGGGATGAGTGGGACTGACGCCCACAGTATGAAATTTACAAGGAATCAATAAAAAGTTTTTTTTAAAAAAAAAGAGTTTGGTTATAGGTAAGCCTGTAGAGCATTTTTTAAAACTAGTGATCAGTGTGGGAGGGCCCAGCCCATTGTGGGTGGGGCCATTTCTGGGCTGATGGTCCTAGGTTCTATAAAGAAGCAGGCCTAGTAAGTCATGAGGAACAAGTCAGTAAGCAGCACTCCTCTGTGGCCTTTGCATCAGCTGCTGTCTCCAGGTCTCTGCCTTGCTTGAGTTCCTGTCCTGACTTCCTTTGCTGATGAACAATGATGCAGAAGCTTAAGTTAAATAAACCTTTCCCTCCCCACATTGCTTTGGTCATGGTGTTTTATCACAATAGAAACCCTAAGACACCACATATACTATACAGGTATTGTACACATTATACATAGCATGTATCATGAACCGTATATACATACTGCACACCAGACACAAAGAACACACCATACACACGCATGCACATACACAAACCACGCACGCATCACAGCTTGCAAAGTGGCTGTCCACTCTCCTCACCAATGTCATTGTCGATCCTTATGTTGTAAAATTCAGGGAGCTCCTCTCTATACGCTCCTCTGACAGCCCTCTGCTGTCTTTAGCCAGTTACCCAACCTCTCACACTCCCCCGTCCCTATAGGGCTACCAGAGAAAATGCAGAATGCCCTGTAACACTTGATCTTACATAGACTATGAATGTTTTGGTGTGTGTTCCAACTATTTCGTGAAATACATACAAACTAGAAATTACTCATCACCTACATGAAATTCCAGCTTATCTGGCATTCTTATGTTGTTAGAGACTCTCCTCCCCAGAGACTCCAGTCTTTGTTCTCCCCAATCTCCTGCCCCTGTTCTCAAGCCCTTTGCTAGACTGCCCCAAGGAGAACCACCTCCTTTTTGAGAAGTCCTACTCTTCTAGGCTGTATCTCCCTGCCCTCAGGCCCAATTCCACAGTCCGGAGGGCCTGGGGCCCATGCCCTGCCCTCAGACCCACCTCCCCACTGCATCATGAGCAGGTAGCCATGTGCTCATTTGTCCCTGGACCCTGGGCCTCCTCCGCCTGAAAAACCAAGGCTGCCTCAGTACTATATTTAGCATCCACTGCCTGGGAATATGCTTCCCTTGGGAGATGACTGGTGTCCAGCCTCATCTCCTTTGGGCCAGGCCAAGCTGCTGTTCTCCTTGCCCTATAGTTTCTCTATACCAACACCTTCTTGGATCTTCTCATTGAAGGCTCTTCTTCGCTTCCATTCCAGCTCAGGGGCCTCCTCTTCCTCTTCCTCCTCCTTCCGAATCTCCCTGGGCTCCTACCTCTTTCCCTGTCCCCACCCCACCCCAGCACCCAACGCATGTTGTCTCTGCTCTGTCAGGTGTTCCCTGAGTGCTGGGATCAGGTCTGACGGCCTCTCACCTTCTCTGAGCAGGAGCTGGTACACAGCAGAGCTCTGTCCATGCTCACCAAATGGAGGACAGGTGACTGAATAACAGAACGAATGAATGAAGTGCACGGGTGAGGGAAGACATGGTGATGTGGGCGACTGAGTCCGTGCTTGGCTGGTTGGGTGACTAGATGGGTGGATCTCGGCATACTTAGGGTATCTACTGGTGTGATAAAAGCCCATGACCAAAAGCAACTTGGGAAGGACTCCATGCACGCGTGTACACACACACACAAACACACGCGCACACATGCACACATACACATGCATACACGCACACATGCATACACGCATGTACTCAGGTGCCTCAGGAGCTCCTTTGTGTCTGGGGACTCACCCACAGTCAAGCAGTCTAAGTGTTGCCTGGAAGAAGGTTCTGCTTAGTTCCTGTGGAGATACGCTGCCAAGACTCCTTTCAAGGAAGATCTTCAGAGCCTGCTTCAGGACAGAACTCTGCCTGAGGAGGAGACAACCTCGAGCCAGCACTCAGGGGGGAGCTGCAGTGAGGGTCACAGGGTTCTGCCTCAGTCGGGCCTCTTCCCCCAGGCCGTTCTGCTTTTTTCTGCTCGCTCATCCCTAGCCAGCCTCAACCCCACACTGACTCTTCCATGCGGCTCTGCGAGTCCTTCACTAAGTCTCCAGGACTCCCTGCCCTCTCTTCTGGCCTCTCTGTAAAAGCCCCAGTCAGGAACTCCGTATCCAGACTGACAGCTGGTGACTTCTTCTGTGTTTCCAGAAGACTCTACCTGCTGAGCCTCAACCTCCCCAGATTCACTCCATCCCCACCTAGCATCCGACTCCCTCCCTGCCGCCCCTACCCCCATATCTCTCCAGACCCAAGCCTGTCTCTCTGGATCCTTTCTGTGGCAGCCACCTGTCTGGACACCTTTACATCCCAGAGGACCCTGCTTCAGTCTCATCCCCTCAACAGGTAGGACCTGAGAGAGTTACCCATTCAAGGTTGAGTGCAGACATACAAGGCAGGAAGCTCATTTTCAAGGTCTCTAAATACAAGATGGCATCTATTCCATGAGCAGATTTTCTAGTCATAAAAACAAATGTTCCTTTATTTGTGTTAAAATCAACAGCTTCTTCACATGCACTGAAATGTAACAACATTTTAACTTTTTTGGGGATTATCTCTCGGTTCACGATTTTTCTCTCATTCCTAAGTGACGCAAATCACTCACATTTGCTAAGAATAGACGCAGTCTGTCGGACTATAGCAATAAAGCAAGTCTTGTTCAAAATGTGTTTAAAAGTCTTCTTGGTGGCCTTCCTACTAATGAAACACCTTGTGCTTTCTGTGGCTCTCTTTTTCTATTCTGCTTCCTTTTGTGGTTTTCCAGAGCAGATTTGGAAAGATCCATAAAAGGATATACGTCTTCAATTATAAAATAAGTCACTTGTTCCCAGAAAACAGCTCTTTGTTTCCAGAATTTCAGGGCTGATTTCAGGCCACAGGAGCAAGCCTGAGGGTTGGGCACCATGCAGCATCTAAAAATACTAACAAACGCGTACGCATAGTTCTTCAAAATGTCCACTTGAGGGCTCTGGTTCCTTGGGTGGCAAATAGACTTCCATCACAGCACCCTGATGACCGGTTGCTAACTTCCATGTGAGGTTCCATAGCTAGCTAGAGCTACCCCCACCATAGGATACTGCACAGTATCGGTCCGCATCTCCTCAGACGCCTCAGCCCCATTGTGAGTAGGGCCAAGCTGGTGGCTCAGCTTAGAGGTAACTCACATCTGGTCCCAACACCTCGGCTCCCCAGGATAGAGGGCAGAGCAAGCCAGAATGGAGGAAGGCAAGAAGTTTGTAGAACGTAGAAGGATAAAGATGGAGACCTGGGAGGAGGGAGACACCTTATTGAAGGGGTAGATGGGTCTGACCCACTAGCAGAAAAAATGCCGAGGGACTGCCAACCTCACACAACAGTCCAGAAGTTCTGGGCCCTCGGCAGTGGCCGGGATTGGAGAGCTGGCCCAGTGAAGAGTGACGCCTCCTGGTGAAACGTGGCCACGGTGAAGCTACGTCTGGGACCCCTCTCTGGGTCTTGGGTCTGTGAGTCATAGCTGAAATAGCAGAGGATGCAGGTAATGGCCATGGTGATGACAAACAGCACTGCCACCATCCCAATCACCGCTGTCTCCATGATTTCTGAGTGGCACTCGTCACACCGAGCTCTGCGGATGGTCTCTGAGCCTTAGTGTCCTTAGTTGGCTGTTGGCAACCCCGAGTAAGCGGCTCTATGTCGGATTGCTTCTCCGCTGCCTTCTAAGACTCTGGTCTAAGGCCTTGGACTGTGCCACCGTAGGCCACCAAACACTTCCGCTCGAATCAGATGACCTTCGGTCTAGTTTTAACCTCGGGTCAGACCTCCAAGAGCTGTGGTCAGCTCTACTGGCAGCTGCTAGAGGCACCATCAGGAAAGATGGGAGCAAATGATTCCCTGGACATGGAAGGGGAAAAGGAAGGAGGGGCAGAAGATGTCGCTAAGACGGAAGCCAAGCCCACAAGCAACCTCTCAGGACTTCAAGAGTTACTGATAAAAAAAAAAAAGAGCGACTATACAAAATTCTTCCCCACTACGAGAGTCCAGGAAGAACCTGGCTCCTCCCTGGAAAGGACCCAGGGCCAGCAATTGGTCTCTCTGCTGCCTTCCCAGGCTCCGCCCCTAGGCTGGGAGGCAGGTGTGGAGAAAGATCCACGCCAGTTCCGGGCAGGGGGAGGGGGAGGGGGGAGGGGGTGGGCATCGAGGTAGGGGAAAGGGGGCGGTGCACACAGGGGCCTGCAGGAAGGGAGATAGGAGAGTGAGAGTCGGTTGTACTTGACCTCATTTTCCGTGCAGGGTTGGGAAGTGTGGCGTATACACGGAAGGACCTTCTCCAACCCCTCCATTGAGTCACAGGGTCCTTTTGCTTTTCTATATGCCCCACCTCCGTTTGCTGCCCATCCGAACCCACTTCTCACGTGGGGTGCTGTGAAGACTTACCCTGGACTCCAAGAGTGCCATCCCCACCGGTATCTGGAGCTGTAGACCCCCTGTCTGGTGACCACCCCGGGTGGCCATGACTCTTCCCCAGAAGCCTGCAATGTTTTTGTTGGTGCCGCCTGGAATTTGGCTTGGAGATGTCTGAGCAGCTGTGAGTACTTCCTGAATCCCTTCCTCCAATTGTGATTGAGGGCCTCTGACCCACAGCCACCACCTCACCAGCTACAGGGCTTAACCCGCCCCACACACTTGTGGGCTCATTAACCGACCCTTGAGAGTACCGGGGAAGGGAGCCCGGCCCCAACCCACTCACACCCAGTTCCTCTCGAGACTAACCCACATTCAGAGAGGAGTGTGAAGAAATAGTACTTCTGGATGCTGAACATAGCCAGGCACTGTCTCATAAACCTTGGTCCCACAGCCCTGTGCAGTACTAGGACCTCCATTTTACAGGGACAGCTACAGACTCCATGGTCACAGAGCAGATACGCCTGGCCGGACCTGCTGCTAGTGAGTCACAAGGACAGCACCCAATGAAAGGGACAGTGATTCCCTTTCTTGACCCCCAACTCTCTTCCTGGGACCATACGGTGGAGTGATTGCCTGATCAGGACCCCATGGCCCCAAGAAGAGAGAGAGAGATATGCCCAAGGTCATGCAGCCGGGAACTTTTCCAGTTTCTCCAAGGCCCAAGAGAACTTTAGTAGCAGTATGGGCAAACAGCCCACTCACATGGGGCAGGCCAGCAAACAATGCACGTCCCTGTTCTACCACAGCCTGTCTTCTGACAATCGGGGCTCCTCCTCCACATGGGTACCCACCATCGCCTGGTGGAGCTGGGAGATGGGCCCTAGAGGCTGTTGCAATCTTTTATCTTGCTTCCCCTTTGCTTATGCTTTGAGCGAGCTGGGGAGAACCGGCCGGCATTTTCAACAGGAATGCCGGAAGCTTGTCCAGCCCTGTTTCTCTTTCTGCCTAACCATTTCCCTCTTTCCCATCTTTGGTGTATCTGTGAAATCCCCGTGAAGCTGCAGTGGGCAGTCCTCCTGCAGTGCAGGTGGTTGTAGCTAGACAGGAGCAAGGGCGGAGGGCTGGACTGGGCTGAGCCCAGCCATGAGGGAGGAGAGATGGGTGTGAAGGACACTCCAGAGAGAGGAATCAGTTTACCAGACCTCTGGTCCACTTTCCCAGCGCAGAAACCTAGTGCAGCTGTCAGTGTGAATTTGCCTCTCCCCTTCCTCGCTGGTCACCCCTCGCCTAGTCCTCACAGAGTCCCCTGGGAAGCGGAAGGAAAGAGGACATTCTATTCCAGTGAGTCACTGACTTCTGGCTTTCCCTCCTCCTGAGCCTTGCCCTGCTTCTCCCTTGTTCTCAGGCTCAGGCTGAGATGAGATTTCCTTCCCCTTCATGAACCCAACCGTTTATTCATAGTGTGTGTGGGTCCTTTGTCTGTTGACTCTGGTAGGAGGCTCTACTATCCATTCCATTTTAAGGAAGGAGAAACTGAGACCAAGGCCAGGCATATACTCTTGAGGCCACCCGTATGCCAAGCAGTTAGTTGTTCCTCCCCTCTGGTCTTATCGACCGCAACTGTGTGTCTGCACCCAGGCTAGGCGGAGACTCAAGGCCTGGGTAAGAATCTCTTATTCGGTCCCCAGACACTGAACCCAGCATCGGTGCCTGCCCTGGACCAGGTAGGAGAAGCACTCAGGCAGAGTGCTCAGAGAGCTAGAACCCGGTCTAGGTGGTCTCAGCTGTTCCTTCTCCAAAGCTCTGGGCCGTCCACACTGAATTCTTGCTCGGAGGTTAGGCAGGGACCACCTATTTCTCCCTGTTCCAGACTCTAGGCTCAGCTTCTTCCAGAAGAGTTCCCAGGGCCCCGCGACACAGCCCTAGTGGCTCCCTCCCTCCCACTGTGCTACTGTCAAGAACCAGTTCACAAAAACAGCTCTCTGGTGGCTTTTATTTCTTATAACCGAGCAGCAGTGAAGGCCCCATACCACAGTCTGCCCTGGAATCGCATCACAGGGCCTCCCCAATCAGAAGAACACTCCTTCTGCCAGGCACCCGTGCTACTTCCAGGGTCACCAGGAATTGCAGTCACAAGATAGGAAGTTCAGCCAACCCTGCTCCAAGCTCCAGCCCTTCATTGTGTAGAGGGCCACCCAGGTGGTTCTCAAGTCTCTGTTGCACATAGGGAGAAGGGCTCATATGCCAATGAAACCTGAGCAGGACCAGGGTCCCAGTACCCCCATTCATCCCGGAGACACATCCTTTTCTGTGGAAACATCAGGGTCCACTCATTTTGTAGCTGGACGGCGGGCGGAGCCAGGTAGACGCTCTCTATTAGCCTCAGTGGCGGATTCCATGAGCATGGTGATGGTGGTGGTGGTGGTGGCGGTGCTGATGGAGCCGATGGGGAGAACGGTGGTGCTGGTGGTGGTGGTGAACACCTACACTGGTCACCCCAGTCACATGGCCATGGTGATGATGATGGTGATGGTGAACGAGTCTCGGGAGACGCAGGCGCCGGCCATGGAAGAGTCGAGGCCGGGCTTGTCGGACTCGGTTTCTCTCCACATCATGCTCCTGTGATCTGTGGAAAAGACAAAGGGCCAGCAGCCACAGCAACATCAAAAAAGCCAGCGCTGTGCCTGTGATCCAGCACACAAGAGTTGTGTTCCCCAGAAGGCCTAACATCTGGAAGCCAGAGGGTCTCTGCAAACTTCACTCAGAGGCTCCCTTCAGCAGCCTCTGCTCAGCCCTCACAGTCGCTGAACTCAGGGTGTCTCAGTTCCTGCAGACTGGAGAATAGCCAGAGAATGTGGGAGAGGCCTGTTTGGACAGGCTTCTCAATAGCCAGAAGGCTGTGGGTGGGGAGGGGGAGGCCACGAAAGGAAAGTGGGTGGAGATCAAAGAGCTGTGGGACTGGCTTGCTTGAGGGAGGGGAGGGCCTCAATCAGGGATAAGAGGTCAATATCCCATCTACTCCTGCCCCCTGGAAGAAGGAGGGCCCTCCTCTGGGCTTCAGGTTTTCTCCTAGGAACCACTGGATGGAGATTAAAAGTGTAGGCTTTGGAGGCACACTAGCTCTACTGCAGCCTGCAGTATCCTCCACACTGAAGGTCAGTGAGTCAGCCTATGAATGACTGTCAGCCTTGGGTGTCAACAGAAAGCAGAAAGGAAGCCACTTGACGTCACACAGGCCAGCCCCTTGCCTCCCAGGTCAACAGTCTCAGTGGATGGCAGTCTCTTTACCCTATCATCTGCCCTGCCACAAAGCTCAGGCCATTGCTGCCTGGCTGGGGACTTGTTTGATGATCAGCATGTACAAGTCTTCAATTCTCTCATTACTGGTTCTAAATCCTCTGGCCCATCCTATCACCAAGGATGAGGCTGCGATTCAGGGTGTCCCTAGAATCTCTATTGTCTGCAAGCTCACTGGGCTCTCATGTGCAGCTGGGCTCCCCAAAGCCCCAGCTCTATGGCTGGGACCCTCAGGGCTCCTTCAGCCCATCCCTCAAATCTCCTTCTGGAGAGTACTCAGCCCCTGAGCCTCAGACTAGCTCACAGCTCTGCAGTAGCTCCACTCTGTAAAGTTGGGCAAGGCCCTCCCTCGAGCCCACTGTGTCCTCTCTGAAGATCCCACGGCAGAAGTAAACTCCAGGGACACTCCCCTGCTCTAGTCTCAGTCCCAGTCATGACTGCTTTCTCTAATATCTTTACTGAAAAGCTGCAGCAGCCAAAAGGGCTAAGCTGATCTCAGGGGAGGCTTGCATAGAGAACTCCTGCAAACTCCTGGGGCTCTGGAGCCAGCTGCCTTCCCTAGAGGCCCATTGAAGAAAAAGCCCTATGGAGCTGGCAGAGAGGGGAGGAGGGAGAGGGGAAGGGCATGAAGAAGAGAGGGTTAAACAGATAACTTTCCTCTACTGGACTTCTCCAAGGAGATGCCCACCCCTCACAAGCTGGAGCCTGCTCTGCAATGTGCAGATCTGAAGACTTTCAGTCATTCCTAAGGGAATCATCCTGCCACATTAGGGAAACTGAAGCAAAAGAAGGGGAGAAACTCGCCTGAGTCTCTCATTTTTGTGGGTTAGCGTGTGCCACAAGCAATCTCCAGTCCTTTGGTTGAGGTAGGAAGAGCTGTCCAAGGTGGAGGATGCTACCAGCTGCCAGGGACCTTCCAGAGACAGCGGGAGATGATGCGCAGTGAGGGGAAGCCTGAGGGCCAGGGGTGAAGAGATGCCCGTCTGCACACAGTACATACTTATTTTAGGAGGTACCGATAAAAGATAGGACCTTGAAGTGGCCATCTTACTAGCTGCTTTGAGTACTTAGAGGTGACAGGCTGCAGTCCTCAGAGGTACAGAAGTGTGGGATGCCGTCTTCCTACTTTTAATCATGTGACTACTTCCCTGATCATTTTGAATGGCCTGACTGGACACAGGCTCTGTTAGATTGATGACCTTAGAGGGACTGGATCTGATGAAGTAGGGCCACCCTCAGAAAAGCCGTCCAGTGCCCCTGTCCTTGAATATTCTCCCCCGGCTCCCCGCTGTAGTTGAGTCTTTCTTCTGCAGGACTCCACGGGCAGCCTTCTTAGTCAGGACTTTCAGACCGCCAGCTGATGGGCAAGTCCTTGAAAATTCTTCCTATCTCACTTCAATCCATTGCTTTCCGGGATGCCTCACCTCAACGAGTGTCATTGCATGCACATAGACACTTTTAAAGTAATGTCCCCTGTGGGGACTCATGAGCCTCATATTTATGTGTTTGTGTGCATGCATATGTGCATGCATGCACCCGCGCATGTTCACGCATGTTCCACACAAGGCTATGTGAGTAGTGGTTTCTTGGTTGACCAGCAAGAACCACCACATTGTTTTCACTAATTGGTGGCACCACCTAGTGGTGGCAGTGAATAAATCACTTTCGTATCCTGACCCATCCAAAAATTTCTATAATCCTGACTTGAGTTTGTAGACCATATTTAACAGCCACGCACTTAACTAACGCATCGTTCCAAATTATCAGTAACACAGCCAAAGAATTAAAATGGGAAAATACTATTCCACGACACATTCTTGGCCCTGGAACTTTACAGTAAATTTCTCTGGGTACAGTGCATGGGAGCCAGGTAGTGAGCATATTAACTAAGAAAAGGCATTCCTGGGAAGGAGCTGAAGGTATGTCCCAGCAGGGCTGTCCAAAAACTATGCAAGAGGCAGCCGAGTCAAGGAACAGCGTAGAGGCAGGGTGCCGCAGCAAACAGCTGGATGACCTGGATAACTCAGGAGGTACAGGAAAGAGGATCGAATCTCCAGGCCATCCTCCGATAGCGTTTATTTGTTTTGTTTTGTTTGTTTTGTTTTGTTCTTTTTGTTTTTTCGAGACAGGGTTTCTCTGTGTAGCCCTGGCTGTCCTGGAACTCACTCTGTAGACCAGGCTGGCCTCGAACTCAGAAATCTGCCTGCCTCTGCCTCCCAAGTGCGGGGATTAAAGGCGTGCGCCACCACTGCCCGGCTCGGATAGCGTTTAAAGAGGCCAAGCCACAAAGGTAGGACCAATGCAATCTTAATATCACCACAACGATAATAACGGTTTCTAAAGTGACCAGATCAAACCACCATAGGAAAAAAAAATTGACAGTTTCACTTAAAAACTAAACACGGTCTGCCATACAATCCAACAATTTACCTAAACGAGGTGAAAATATGCCTGCCCCAAGCCCTGCGTATTACCTTCGGTCAGCCTCCTGTAGGGGAGCACATAAGGAAACCCTGGGCAGGGAGACAGTGCACTGCTGCTCAGGATTAAAAAGAAATGAGCTTTTTAGAGCCGGTAGATACAAAGTAGACAAAGAAGCCAGTATGAAGACTCCATACCATGTGGACCCAACTCAGTGACACTGAAAAATGTGAAACCCCAGAGAAAACAGAATAAACGATGAGTCTTGCCGGGGCCCTAGGGAACAGAAGGAAGAAAAGTGGATCACAGAAGTCCTTAAGGTGGGGCATCCGTATTTAAGACGCTATGCAGGTGAGCATGTGGCACCCTATATTTGTTCAAAGGTATAGCACGTGCCACCAAGAGTGAGCTCTAACAGCCCTGACTCTGAGGGTCAATGTGTCGGCCTCGGCTCATCGATTTAACAAACGTTCTGCTGTGGTGGGGAGGTTGGTGGCAGGGAAGGCTCAGGACGGTTTGGGGAGTCTCTGCTTCCTCCACTTAAGTTTTCTGCAATCCTCACACCACTCTAAGTAAAGACTGATCTTAATAGGAGAGGAGTGAAGAATGCCCACAAACAGTAGGGAGCCCTTAAACAGTCTAAATATAGAGAAAGAAGGATTTCTTGTTCATGGGTCTCTTGGTCTTTTGGGTTTTGGCAGAATCTTATCCTATAGCCTTGGCTAGCCTTGGATTTGTGTCGATCTTTCTGCTTCAGTCTTTTAGGTGTTGGGATTACACACACACATACACACACACACACACACACACACACACA
>JADRCC010573954.1:0-10738 GCA_019843855.1 Hylomyscus alleni | reverse complement strand
TAACAGCCATGTCACTATTGTGTAGGTGGGCAAACCTCACCTGGCAGGCTTGTTGTTGTTGGAAGGGCTTTCAGCTGAGCCAGATGATTGATTCTCCCAGAGCAGCCCACATGGCACCCTCGTCTAACACTGAGAGCTACCCAGCAGGAAGTTTCCACCTTAGTCCCAGTTTGCCTTTTCTGCAGCTTACAACTGAATGTGTGGTATCTTCAGCAGTAGGGTCTTATCCTTTCCTTCTGTTAGGCGACCAAGAGAACTGCCAAGAGTCAGTATTTGGAGGCCTTGAGGCCCCTCTGACCAATTACTATGGCACATCCTACATTTGGGATGAAAAGTTTTCTTTAACAACTCTTGGTTTCTAAGGGGCAATGTCATCTTGCTGTGCAGGTGACCTCCCTCCCCCCCTCCTTTTAAATGCTGGTTATAATGTGGTAGTTTTTAAAATTTAAAAATGTATTTTAATTCTTTGTGAATTTCATAGTGTATTTTGATCATGCCCCCCCTCCTATGACTCCTCCCACATCCACCCTTCTTCTTCCTATCTTCATGCCCTTTTATTTTTTTAAGTCATCATGTCCAGTTTTTGCCACCCATACACTGCTGGGTGTAGGAGCATCCAGTGGAGTGAGTTTGACTCCACGAGGGATCATGCCCTTAAAGCAAATGGACTCCTCTCCCTTAGAATAATAGCTGACCATAGTAACTCCATTCTTTTTGGACCTAGAATGTTGACTGTCTCAATCTGGTGCAGGTCTTGTGCAGGCTACCATAGTTGCTGTAAGTTCATGAGTGCATGGTCTTGTCATGTCCAGAAGTCACTGTTTTACTCTGGTCTACCCTGAACTCAGGCTAGTCCTTCTCTTATGACCCCTGAACCTTTGAAGTATATAATATAGACGCCCCTCTTTTCTTGGAAGAGCACTCCACTGACAATGATTCTCTGCTCTTTGACAAGTTCAGAGTTTCTGTGTTAATTATCATTCACTGTACTAAGGAAATTCTTTGATGAGGCCTGAGAGCCACACTAATTGATTGGTGTAGAGATATAAATCTAGAGGATACTTTGATACTATGTCAGTTCAATAGAATAATAATAATAGTAGGTTCACCCTTGGAGCCCGTGAGCTCCTCAACCATGGATTCATGACCAGAACATAACCCAGTACCAGACATGTGTTTCCTCCTGTGGAATAGACCTTAAAACCATTAGGAAATTGTTGGTTACTCCCATAATGTCCATACCAATATTATACCCATGGGCATATAGTTCCTCCTAATAGTTCCACTCCCTGGGCCAAGCATATTCAAATCACCACATCTGTGAAAAGTGTGTGTAGCAATAGGGTCTTATCATCAAGTTTTGGTAGGTGACCAAGAACAATGCAAACAGCCTGTATTGGTTTTTGGGGGGTCTTTAGGGCACCTCTGACAACTAAAGGGGAGTTATCTTATACCAAGTAGTAGACTCTTAAATTGCAACCTAGATGCAGTAGGTTTCTACATGGCTCTTTCTGATACCCTTTATCTTAGTTAATCCTCTACTGACTCATACACTTATGTTTCAAGTCTCTGGCTTCCCTCCTTGTTTAAACTTTTCCATCCCAGTAAGTCTCCCTCCTTATCTCCTTTTTATCTATACTCTACTATCTGTGTTCCCTTGAAGCAACCTCCATGCTTGGTCCTTTTCCTGGTTTTCTGGCTTCTACAGGTATTCCATGTTCAACAACAGACTTAAAGCTCTCCAAGCTTTGCCTCTTACTGAAGAGCTACTGGCAATTGATAGCTGTTGGGGAAACATCCTTTTTTTGTGGGTATGTAAACTAGTAGATTTCCTATGCTCCAGTGAGTGGCTCTGCATTCATTCACTTATGGGCAAAACTAATGAGCTTAGTAGGTTATTAAAAAAAATCAATAAAAAGGAAGAGGGAGATTTTCCAGAAATAATGATGATGATGATGATGATAACAATAGTAATAATAATAGTAATAGTTAAAAGAGTTGAAGCCAGGATTTGCACATGAGAGAATATATGGTGTTTGCTCTTCTGGGTCTAGGTTACATCACTTAGTATAATTTTTCCAGTTTCAGTTATTTACCTGCACATTTTATAATTTTATTTTTCTTGGCAGCTTTAATATTCCGTTGTGTGTATGTTTCACATTTTCATTATCCGTGCATCAGTTGGTGGACAGCCAGGCTGACTCCATTATCCATGCATCAGTTGGTGGACATCCAGGCTGACTCCATTTCCTAGCTATTGTGTATGTTCTGGAGCTCAAACGCAGGTCTTCCCACTTACAAGGGAGGCACTTTATCCACTGAGCTGACTCCCCAGTGCTTTCTGTGCTCTTCCTAACATCCATCATCAGTCTCTCATTCCCCAAAGAAAGGAGCACTTTGTTCCTTTCAGTATTTGGAACAAATACTGAAAACGGTATTTGATTTGACAACATACACAGGTTAAGCCCCCCCCCCCCCCACCCTTTTTTTTTATTGGTATTACGAGCAAGATACTTTTCTTGACAGGGTATTGTTGATGTAAAGACAAGGCTAGTTTTTTTGAGGGGGATACATTTATGTCCTAGAATCTCACTGAGTTCTAAAGTCCTAGGACCTGTATATCTTAGCCCTAGCTGGAGTGCCAAACTCTCTAACTTTGTCTCTCCACATTTCATCTGCCCTTTCTGTCCCTGGGTGGTGCGGCATCCTGTCATTTCCTAACACCTCACCCCCTGCCTCAGCACTTTGCATAGCCTGCTCCTTCTGTCAGAGGACATGACCAGAACTTCATGGTCTGTTCTCTCTGAAGCTGATTCCTCTTGTCCCTTAGGTGTGGGCTCTTACACAGGATTTTGCTGACAGCTCTGCCAAATTAGAATTACTCTTTTTTTTTTTTTGACCGAAACCATGATCATTTATTTATACTTTGTGCAGTTTCTGTCACATTCATCTTCTCATGTGGTATGGTACATCTGGCTACTTTCCTGAAGTCCCACACTGACCATAGCATGGTCAAAATTCTTTTTATTGAGATGTGTATGGTTGGCCTATTTTTGCCTAGTGATGATTTGAAATTAAGGCATCTTAAGTCCTCAAAGAGCTTTGTGTTTGATAAAAAGTATGAGCAAGAGCATAATATTATAACAACATGTTCTGTAATAATGGGAGCTGAGGCTGTCTTTGCCTCTGTCGCCTGCTGTTGGGATTCTCTCGCCCTTCTCAGCTGCCTTGTCTAACCTTAGTATATGCCCAGGCTGGTTGACATCCTGGGGAGGCCTCCCCTTTTCTGAAGAGAATAGAAGGAGGAGTGGTGGTGGGGGGAAGACTAGAAGAAGAGGAGGGAGAGAAACTGTGGTTGGGATGTAAAGTAACTAATTCATTAGAATAAAGTTAAAAATTAAAAAATAGTTATTCTGCAGTAAATTACAGCTTTCAAGTATTTGTTGCCAGAAGTTACAACCCATGGGTTGGTAGAAAATGTTTGCAGACCATTCTACATTGGATAAGGTATTGATGTTAAGATATTTTAGGAGTGTAAATAGCAAGAAAACGACCCTATTAAAATGAGAAGCTAGCCTGAGTAGACATTTATCAGAAGAAGACATACAAATGGCCAGCAGATACATGAAAAAGTGCTCAACACCGGTAATTATTAGGAACATGCCAGTTAAGACCACAATGAATTGCCACCTCACACCTGGTGGCCATTATCAAAAGCACAAAAGGCAAGAGTTGGTGAGGATATGGAGAAAAGAGAGCCCTTGTACACTGTGCTGCTAGAGGGAGGCAAATTAATACAGCCGTTGTGAAAAACCATATGGCAGCCCCTGAAAGCCAAAAATAGAGTTATCATATGATCCAGAATTTCACTTCTGATGTATAGCCAAAGGAAATGAAATCTGTGCATTGAAGACACATCTACAGTGCCTTGTTCCTCACAGCCCTGTTAATGATAGCCAAGATATGGAGCCAGGCTAAGTATCCATCCAAGACTGGATGGTTAAACAAAACATTATGCATATAGTCAACAGGGGACCTCTTATCCTTCAAAAGAAGGCAATTCTGTTATTAAGGTACCATGGGAAATCCTAGAAGTCACTATGCTAAGTGAAATAAACTGGACCAAGAGAACAAATACCATGAGGTCTCATTTGTATGTGGAATCTAAACTAGTCAGAGTTATGAAAATTAAGAGTGGAATGGTGGCTACAGCAAACTGGGGTGGGTGTGGGGAACAAGGGGCAGGGAGAGATTTTGCTGAAAGGGTACACAGGTTCAGCTGGACAGACTTCATCTTGGCGAACTACAGATTTGTACTCTCTGTACAATGGTTCACCCTTGTAACCATAGTTAACAAGCATATTGCGGTTTTCAAAGTTGTGAAGTGTAGACTCTAAGTGTTGTTGCCACCAAAAACGATGCTTGAGAAGTGATGAAAGTGTTAATTAGTTTGACTTAATTATTCTGCAATGTAAACATATATCAAAATATCACTTTATAGTCCACACATGCAGATAATTATTATTTGTTAACCAAAATGGAAGATGATGGTAAAAAAAAAATCCCTCACATCTGTTGCTCATTAAAACATGACCCCCCCCCCCCCAGTAACTGTCACTAATTGCTTTTCCAGTGTTATGCAATGACCTCTCTGAGTGCTCTCCACCACACCTGGCCAGTCATCTGAGGCCCACTCATCCCAGTGACCTCCAATTGCTGCAGGAGCCTGTTCTTGCTGCCAGCTAGTGTGTGTGTGGGCAACTACCAATGGTTCATATTCATCAAAAAACAATCTCTCACTACTTCTCTTGATCTTCTTTCTTCTCCTTTATGCTGGGTTTCTTTATGTCAGATTATTTCCACTAATTTCAAAACATGCTATAGAATCTCATACTCAATACCCCCCCAAAACAAAACAAAAAACAAAAAGCCCACAGCAAAATGTCTCCCCTTGATCTCATGCTCCTCTTTGCCTCTGTTCTTCTCTGTTCCTTGTTCACAGCCAACTTGAAGAGGTGTCAGCGTGCTCTGCATAGGGTACTCTCTTCACTCACAATGAAGGTCTTTGCTTCACAAACCTTGGTAAGATATTAGGATCACTGTATTCCTAGTGTCAGGGCCTCTTCTGCATCTTGGTCTCAGCTCCTTGGAGTCCTTGACATAGTAAAAACATCCTCCCTTACTATCAAAACCTGTACCTCTCTTGACTTTTGTGAGAATTCGTGGGTCTAGGGTTTTTGCTCTGTTTTCCTTCATCTTTAGTCTCATTTCTGGTTCTTCTTTCCACACAATACTTGTGATGTATCAACCTCCAGGGCTAGCTAGGTTCATGGCCCTCTCCTCTCTTCTGTCTGTTTCTCTCTATTCTTAATTTTTTTTGTGTGTGGGTTTGTAGAAATCCACATGCATGTAATTCCCACATACATTCATTCCAGCTGTGAGATCCTGTGGCTTAACTCTGGTGGTGTCTTCGACATCTTAAATCAGGTGTCTAATGAACACCTTCAGCGTGCTCAAAGAAGAACCTTTGACTTAAACATTCTCCGGTCTCCTTTCCCCTCGGGTCTTTCCTTCTCCACACTTGGCACCACCAGTTTATACTGAGGGATCAGGGAAGGGTTGTAGTGGCAGCAGTCGCCACACCTCCCATGTTCTTGCTAGGACCTGTTCTGTCTTCAGTTCTATACTGCACATTCAGTAGTGCATTCATCCCTCAATATGGGTGGGATGTTTGTTCCAAAAATCTCCCATAAATCCTAACACTTGAAGCTAATCAAGTTCCTTTTTTCTTCCCTGTGTATGTGTGTGGGGAGCATGTACATGTATGTATCTTCAAATGTGTATGAGCACATGCATGTACAGGTTCACATGTTTGCCAACACCAGAGGCTGATCTCAATCTTACTCAGTTTCTCTCATCTTACTCTTAGGGGCAGAGTCTCATATTGAACTCAGAGCTCTCTTAGTGTGGCTCAGCTAGATCACCAGCTTTGCTTCCTGAGTGCTGAATTACATGTGGGCCACCATTCCCACCCAGAGTTTACATGGGCGCCAGGGATCTGAACCCCCAGTCTTCATGCTTTGCATCTCTTCAGGCCTCAAGTTTTTTTTTTTTTTTTAATATGACAGGATGATGTTTGCATGTAAACTAAGTTTATCTTTTTGTATACTTCAGATTATCTCTAGACAGTTTATACCTGTCTATATACTACTTAAATGCAAGTATGTAAATAGTTATATATTGTGTTATTTAGAAGGCAATGACAAGGGGAAAAAAGTCCTTTCGTATTCAGCACAGATGCAAACCTTTTCCAAATTCATTTCTGCTGGAGGCTGGTTGGGTCTGCGGATGCCGATCATGAGAGTATGGGTGCTGATCATGTAAGTCTGTGAACACAGTGTGACTGGCCAGTTCTTTCTGTTATTCCCGTTTCTGATCTACTCTTCTTAGGAGTTTTGGACTCATAATAGCTCTTGGATCAGAGGCACTGATGGCTGGAATAAGCAACAGCATCTGTCTACCTCACAGAGTCTGCCCATGCCAGGGAAAGCCGGCTTTCTGATTTTATGGGTGGTGTAACCTATGGACCCTGGTGTTATGGAACTGGAATTTTGGATGAAGGATGGTGTCTTTGTGAAAAATTCTCTTAGATTAGTAATTTTTTTTTTAAAAAAATGTCATCAAATTTTCATTTTAAAAATATGCTGTTCACCTTTGCTTTTTTGTCTTCATTATCATGAGCATTTTGATGGGGTGTGGCAGAGTACAAATTAAAGGCTGCCAGCTGGATGGTTTAAGTCATAAATTCTTAGAGAAATGCAAATGGAAATGGAAACCAGAAACTTCTTTACATATGCCAGAATAATAGTGCTTAGAAAAGAGGGCAGGATCACCACTGGCACTGAAGTGGGAGGTGGAAACTTTCGTGAACCTCAGTGAGTCCATCATGGTAGTAAGTCTGAAGGAATCAACGAAGTGAAATCTCTGTGTGGCTTAAGATCCGACATACCACTCTCTGGTGTATAGATTTTAGAGAATTCTTTATAAAAGTCTGAAAAGATATGCACAAATATTTTATTATAATATTGCTTGTCAGAACAGGAAGTTAGAAGCAACGTGGGTACCTAATTATAAAGGAAATAAATGTAATATTCTAGAAACAGCTATGGGATATATAAGGATCACCCTATACATACTCACATATATGTGGATAGACTTTTCAAAAGGATTGAGTGAAAAAAAGGAACCAAGATGTACAATATGTTATGGCTCTATTAAGTTAAAAACAAACCCACAAAACATTGCCTAGTTCTAATAGATGCACATGAATATGGAAGATTCCACGTTAAATGTGCCAGAGAAGATGCCCATGCTAGGGATTTGAAAGTAGAGGCTAGGATGGAGAGAAGGAAAGTCTACCTTAACCTTTTGTGTCAGTTCAGAGATATGGGATGATGACACATGAAATGTCAAAGACCAATTTAAGACTTGAAATCTTTCTCCCTAAGTTTCAGAAGACCCAATTTATATTTCTGAAATCCAGGGTGTAATTTTGTTTGTTTACTTTCTTTCTAGAATTGCCTTTAAACCCCTAGTTTATTGGTAGCTCACAGAGGCCAAGGCTTTGTCTTTGCTATTTAGGGTTCAGCTCTCTTAACTGACTCAAGCTATAGATAACATGATGTTACTGTAGGCAAACAGATGGTAAACTCCCCAGGATTCAGTCTACTGCTCTTCACCGAGTGTTCCCAGAATCTGAAACAGTGATTGAAATAGCTCTCAGTGCACATTACCTTTAGTTGTAGCCCCTCATTGGTCACCTTCTTAGAATACATGCTTTCTCTAGCTTTGAGGTTTACCTAAGGTATCCCCTTTGTAAATATCTTGTCCAAAGTGATGGAAACAATACTTTCCATCAAGAGACCAGCATGCCACCTGGTCATGGTATAAACACAAACACAGTGATGGATGATCTATCTCCACAGAGAGTTACATCTTTTCTGTTTCACAAGTATCTTTGTGAACTCTGTCCAATTGAATCCATCCTTAAAAATATATACTGAGTGCCTACTAAGTGCTAGAGGACAGGAGCTTAGGGAGGCATTCCAGTGAGATGGTCAGAATACCTTACAGGTTGAGCTGTAAATAGAGTGTGGTACATCAAGTACAACCCATTATGTAATAATAGAAATAATAGAGAATAATAAGGCCTTACATTTATAGAATGCTTTATACCTTTCAAAAATACTTTCACGCTAATCATCTCAGCATGGTTTGGCGACCACAAGCTCAGGCAGCACCTGAGTGCAGGTAGATGTTTTCTCTGGAAAATGGTCTCCAGCATTGGACTACCTAAATTTTTAGTTGCATGAGTGTGTAGGTTGCAGGGGGTGAGGGTGGGGGAAGAGGCGATTGTCACTTACTTCTATAGAAGGAGAAGAAGGAACCAAGACTGAAAAGTTTCCCATCCACAGAAGTAAAACATTACATCACTGATCCCCAGCACTCCTTACTGATTGCCCCAGGGGTGTCTGACATTCTTCAAAGGAAATTAATTGTAATTCACATCAAAATTTCAAACACAGAGATATGCCACATAACACAATGCTTCTGGGCAGGGGTGGACCAGGGGAGGTGGACTAGAAGTTGTATGTGTGTCAAAGAAGCTGCCAATCACCCATAGAACAAACGGGAGCTGAAACTCCCCCGATTTGTAGGAGTAATTGGTCTGAATTCACACCCGGGGGTAAGTCAGAAGCAGAAGGGGGTGGTGGCAGTGGCTGAAAAGATGAAGTAACTTACTGGATGACTGGGATAACAGAGATGCTCTGTTGGTGGCTGCCATAATGACACACCCAGTTCTTAGTGTCTAGAAAAGCAAGCTTCCTGTTCCATAGAGGATACATTCTATCTGTTCCATGAATGGCCAGGGAGGGTCTCTGTTTATTGCTATTGATTTTAATTGGCCAAGTTGACTGCAATTGGCAAGTCACTGCATTTAACATTTGTCTTGTGATACCAGGAGAGTACAATTGAGGGGCTGCTAGTTTCAAGAGCATAGTGACACTGGGCCATTCTCTTCCTCCCTTTCTGAACTGGAAATGCCAGCTTTGCTCTTTGTGATAGCTGGTTAATATAGACACACAATCACTGTGGATTCTTTTGCTTGGTGCAAGAGGCATCATCCTGGAAATGGGGAAATGTTCATAGAAGACCTTAGACCCAATAACTGCTGCCTTTGCTTTGTCTTCCTGCTTGGGCTGGCACAAGAGCTGGAGTTGGTGGGCAATGATGAGGTTTAACCTGGAGGCTTGATTCTACACTGTCCAGTAGGAAGGAGGCCAGAGGAACTGGCTGGCAGTAGAACTCTGGTTTTCAAATGTGAAGGAGCCTGGAAGAGGGTGATGGAAGTGAGGCAGGACCAGAGAGTTGGAGGAAGCCCAATTCATCTCATCTATCTCCCATGAGAGAAGTTTCCATATCTGCTCATCATAGCCTTTGCTGATGCAACCAGAGCATTTAGGAGACCACACGGCTTTGGGGCTCTAACATGCCATGTCAGTAATTACAAGGAGTATCAGTTCTATGCTCATGCTATCAGGGTTTGAAGAGGTGAGCGTTGAACATGGGTAAATGGTATAGGAGCAGAGACTTCATCTCTGTTATCCCTTTGTTCAAGTCTCCTCCTTCCAACTGCTACAGAATACTTTCCCAGATCTACATCCTTGTTTTCATTACTGGGAGCCAATGCAGCCTGTCACTCAGCATCAGGGCCCATGAAGCTTCTTCTGACATGGTAGTTCTCTGATTTTTTGAGGCCCATGATAGATCATGGTCATGACCTGGTTCCTAGTGTTCAGATAAATGCAAAGGCCCTCAATGTCTGGCCCTTCTCTATTCTATCCCCACCTTTTCCTTTATCTCCTAGAAGGTGGTGATGTTTGGGCTAGTGTGATTGTGTGTGTGTGTGTGTGTGTGTGTAGGGGGTGGTCCTTGGTGATAGTCCATCCTAGGATAGGTAATGTGTCTCAGTGTCCTGGTCTGTTCTAATTCTTCCATTTGTGGATAGCTCCCACAGTAGTGTCTATTTCCAAAGAGCAGTTCTGTGACCACAAGCAGTTCTAGTTACTGTGGCCTCTTTAGTTCATTGTGACTTTCCTTCTTTCCCTTAATATTAGAGGAGCAGAGTATAATGCTCATGAATCCAGTAATAAAGAGGCACAAACTTAGGTGAGCCAGCTAAGCCATAAGGGGCTGCATAGCAAACCAGGAAGTACAGCAGACCCCACCCCAAGCCTGACTCTGGCTTTGCCAATTGCCTTTACACAGTCAGCACACTTCTTAAAGCTCAGTTCTCTCTTCTGCAAAATGTACCAAGAGTCTGTTCTCAACCCCCTCTTCTCCTTAGAATTAATATACTAAACACATATGTAAACCATGTAAAGTTTTTCATACCAGAAGAAAGTAAGGGACTAGACACAATGGTGCAGCCTCTAACTTTTTGACCAAAGTCCCAAGTAGATGTGCAGCTTAGTTCTATTGTCCTAATCTTGATCACATATCTTGCTTCATTGTCTCTTCCCTAGATTCCCTTCAGAGATGTGAGGGAAATCAGAAAATGGGGTCACTTGTTCTCTGACTATTGGAGGTGACTGGGAAGCTGTATTGAACATGATCATTTTAAAGATTTGTTTATTTTTATTTGTACGTGTTTTACCTGTATATAGATATGCACAGT
>JADRCC010573952.1:0-21428 GCA_019843855.1 Hylomyscus alleni | reverse complement strand
TTTTTTTTTTAGTATAATATTAAATGAAGACTTCCCAGGGATTATTTCTCTAACTATAATTGACCAGGTGGAGTTTCAAGAAACTAATTTCTTGTGTATTTAAGTATGTCCATTTATACATTATCCAATGTTATGGAAAGAGAGTACTTACAAATAAAATAGTAAAAAAAAAAAAAAACAAATATAGTTGGTAGAGAATTTGAATAGGAAGTCAACATATGGATTAAAAAGCTTGAACGAAAAGATGTTGTTTCATTATGTGGTAAATATAAACAACGATGTGGTTATATAAACAAAATTGTCCACTTGAATTTGAATTGCTTTATGGTTTATTATATTTAATTTTAAACAATTTGGATTATATTTGATTCCTTTTGGATAAAATAATATTTTAGATATAATAATACTATAAAGCACTCTGAATAAGTCAAACAAATGTCCTTTCAGTGTTTGGTAGATATTTAAAATGTCCTAAATATTTGCAGTAGGCATTTGTATTAGTTAAATTAACATTTGTATAGGGCTGAAGTACCCCAGTTGTTTTATGTTGTGTTAAGAAGTTAGACATATTAGGCTTAATGCCTCTCTCATTTCTGCAGTAATTCTATGATACCTGATAATAATGATAATTACTTTAGCTTTCCAGTGATCTGATAAAATTAGGAAAAAAGATTTAGGTATTTTTTAAAGGTTTATTTTCTACTTATCACAAATTGATGGTCTCTCAAAAGATATTTCTCTGTGGAACTTGAAAATGCACTTTAGTAACATATGTGTCATTCAATATGGCCATCAGAAAACCATTTGATGGATTTTCAATCAAATGACAAGCGTCTTCCTCAAAGAACAGAAGGGAAGAAGTCATGCACAGGGCACAATGGAGAAGCCTAGATGGGAAGGCATGAAAAGAAGCTCGAGAAGCAGTAAAGTGCTTCCCCCAGGACACTCACGGTAGTGCAGTGTACTGAGATCTACGCTTCACAATTTTTGGTCATCAGAAATATGAGGTGATGAAGATATGCTCTTTTAATTCATGCAGTTTACAGCATCTCATTACAGCATCCCCAGGAAACCAAGAGAATAGTCCTTTCCGCAAACTCTAAACGCAAGAATAAACGTAAACAGGGAGGTGGGTGCAACTAAGAAATGCACAGCATCCTCAAATTGGGTAGTTCAGCAAGCCGGAATAGATGGTGTTTACAAAGGTGAGGTAAGGGTTCAGAAAAGCTATTATGTGGTGAGGGCAACTCACAACTGTTCTAAGGCTGCAATCGGTGAGATAGCATAAGCTTCGTACATTTGTTTTCTCCAAGGTTTTAGAGGCAGGTTCCAGAATGGTCGATTTCTCATGCCACGGATCTTAATGGATTGTAGTTGCTGCTCACACTGTCCCTGTCTTATCACAGGTGTATGTTTGTGTGTGTGTGTATGTGTGTATGCGCTCATGCATGTGTGTGCATGTGTGTGGAGGTGAGTGTGTGTATGTACGGGCGCGTGTACGCGCTCCTGTGTATGTGGTGTGCACGTGTACGTGTATGAGTGTGCATACCTGCATTTGTACATGTATGTGTGTGCGCGTGTGTATATGTGTGTGTGTGTGTAATCCTTCTCATTCATCTTCTAGCACCTTCGTTTCAGTAAGACACCAATCAGATAAGACAAAGGCTCTTGCCAACAGCTTTATTTCAAATTAATTATCAGTTTTAAGACTCTCAATGTGGACACAACTCTAAGTTCCTCGGAGCTAGGGCTTCACCATATGAATTTTAGTACTGAGTGTGAATCTCTAACAGTGCTCTTGGTAAAGATATCCCCTGAGGGACTCAAGAATAGACCTGGGTGGGGATGGGCGCTTAGGAACTGATGGCCTTGCTAGAGAAACGAAGGGGGGTTATTCATGGAAGAGAGGCTGAAGAACAAATTCCCTTTTGTTTTTTCTCGTGAGAAAGCAGCAAGGGTTTGCATATATGCATCCTAATCTCAGAGTCGGAGCAAAGGTGGGACTGTTAGAAACAGATTTTGAAGGAGATATTCAGAGTGATGGAACAGTAAGGCAATCTCAACGAGACAGCATATAGCCAGTTTGTAGTCTGAGGGCATGTCTTACAAATTAAACACTACAATATCACTTCCAATGAGTTATTTTAATATTTTAAATTATATATATTAAATACATATTATGTATGTACATGCCTCAAACAGCACAAAGTATTTTAAAATATCCCAGAAGTGGATAAAGTAGGATTAAGCAACTGTGTATTCGGCAAGGCCGTACTCTTGATGTAAAAAATGCTCTGAAACACAGCATATATGCTCTCTCTTTGCACCATGAAGTTGATATTTGATAAATATCCAGGGCCCCAGTGAAATAGTAGGGTATCATTTTAACAAAGTAATTCCTAGAGTGATGTATTTAATGAGGGCTGCATACTAATGCATCTTCACAATTCAGGAAACTAATTGATATTTGATAAATGTTTATTTAAATGAGTGAAACTACAAATAGACATAGGCTTATTTTCATACCAAGGAAAATAAGCCTCTAGAATGCAATTATTATTTGAATATCTTTATGTATTCTAGGTGACTAAGTAATATGGGTAAATATTTGGATTTGTTATCAGGCATTTCTTTTCTTCATGGATACTTTAGTCTTCTTAAATTACAATGTTTCACAGATAAATTAAATGAAAATTTCAATTTACAAACTATTTCATATGTTTGGAAGTATGCTGACTGTCTAATCTTATTTGGCAAATGTGTCAAGGCAGTTATTGTAGTAACCCAATGGACATATCCCTGAGAGTAGGTTTGTACATTAGAAAGCCTGGTGATTAAATTTCTGAAAATAATTAACGGTTGCATACATTTTAATAAAATTTATAATGAATAGACAGCTAAGAAAATTGCATATTTGTTTCAATTTCTGCTAGGAAATAATTACCACCAGGAGAGTCAAATGAGAAATAGAAATAGTTGAGGGATTTAAAAACTCTTTCTAGGGCTTGCATAGAATGTCGCCACTAGGGGGCACTGCTGCTCTTTAGCGCACCGTTTGTATCCTCAATAGCCACTGAGGATTTAAACTAGGCTGACTGGAGAATTTGTACTGTGATATGAAATTCTCAGAAAGAGGAAAATAAATTGATTAAAGTTTATATAATTTATAACAGCTTTTAAAAGGTTGAATACTTTACCTATCGTTGTGATATACAGTTGGAGATCATTACACAGAATGAGACAGAAAGAAAGATAATCTGGTACTAACTCCACACAAAATTTTGAGACATAATTCTGTTTTTTTTTTTTCATTGTAAAAATTTCTGCTCCTTATCATGAGAAAAAATATAATAGCCAATGCTGCACAGAAAGGGTTCCTTTTGTGGTGCTATGACATACTTATGCAAACACAGTTTATATTCATATCATAGCACACACTCATTTACATATCCACAGTGCAAAGGAGAAGACAGGCCCTTTCATGATTCACTGATAAGAAAAGAGATTGAGAAGCGAAATGCAATGCCTGTGTAAGACACATAAGAGTGAAGATGAAAATATGCAGGCATGAATATAAAAATTAAAATTCAGGGAAAGAATTATTTTTTTCTACTAGGTTAGTAAAAATAAATGTTACACTATACAGACATGTAAAATTCGAGTTTTGTAGTTGGAAAACACAACTTATATTTCATTAGTAGTATTGCAACCTTTAGTTAAAGTCAAGTTGAGATATACTGTGTTTATTGAGCAATAAAGAGATTATGACTAATATAGAAATATGCTATTTTCTGATTCAAAAGAGTAGAGGCTTAATGAGATATAACGTATGTGCTTAAAGAGCATGTGTCACACATCATATGTGCAAAGCAGGCTTGCTCTGTAGGTAGAGTTAGGAGTTTACTATGGGTCACAGTGAATTACAGTCCTCTATGGCAGAAAGACATCTTTTGTACTTGGTTATGAAATATGAGTTTATGTTCAAATTCTTGTGTAAGACATTGCACAGAGGATGACGCAGAAGTCCTCATGGTTCAAGTAGACCTTGTAGCATTAGCTGTACAAACCTATAGGCTTTGTTAAAGAGCCTAGGGGGTAGTAGAAGCAATTTCAGAAGATAAATAGGGGCTACAGATATAGTCAGAAGTTCAAAACATTGGAGACTGAAGTTCACTTCTCAGAAGCCATATGATGGCTCACAACTGTTCATAACTACAGTTACAAGGGATCCAGCCCTCCCTTCTGGCCTCCCCAGACACATAGCTTATACACTTAACATGCATGCAACAATATTCATAAACATAAAATTAGAAACCATTAAAAAAGACAAATGAATATAAAAATTGTGTGTGACTATGGGCAATCAGGTATGTGATGTGATTCAACTAGCATTACAAAAAGAAAACTGTTTGAGATTTATTTATTGAGTGATCTCTTTCATAAAGTCACTGTAAAATGCTAAGAATATTAATTAAGACAGGGTGATGAACATGGAAAATAAAAGACAAAATATGCCATTTGGAAAGACAGAGAGACCATAATTTTTACTAATTAATGGTAGGTGCTCAAGGACAGAGATAAAATAGAAAATAGGCTGAACTTTTTAAGAGAAGTAAACCCACAGGATGTAAAAAAAGAAAAAAAAAAAGAAAGGAGGAGGTCTATACTATAGAGAAAATACAAGGAAATCAGTCGTGTTTTAAATGGTGAAAAATCTTTAACTTTGAATAAATACACTCATTCTCCCTAGAAACTCAGGACACATTGCAGAAAGGATTTATATTGTCATAAATTTAGAGTTATATTTAGAAATGCTAATTAAACTAGAAGGAGTGGTGCATTTCTGACTGTGGTGGGAAAAAGAGACTAGGGGATTAAGTCTAGAATGTGGGTCAATCTGAGTTTTCATGTTTAGAGAAAGGGCTGCCACCATTGAGATATTAAAAGTAATTATCTTAGAAGTGTGTTGGAGGAAGGATATAAAAAATTCATCAGAGTTAAAGAATTAAGGATTCCCTGAAGTGAAATTTTAAACATGTCAAGATTTGGAAGTGAACATGCCACAGAATTAACTAATTCAGAAAAGATCACTTCCATCTAGGAAGGCATAATTTCCTAAAGGATTTGGGGGTAGAAGTAAGATTGGTCTGTTTTAGTGGAAGGGAGAGAACAGTATTTATTAGGAATAAATATTGTATATGTAATCAGCCAAAGAGGAGAAAGAATGATGGCTGAAATGAAAGATCATAAGACAAAGAAAAACAAATCAAAAGAGCAGGGTCAGACAGACAGAGGGGACTGAGGGTATCACCATAAGAATCTCTTTTGGAAGTTGTGACAATATAATTTCTTGAGAAGTGTAATGTACTCTAGATTTACCTGAGACATTCTCAGCCATGTTAAATGTATCTTGAAGTTGCAATCAAGTTAAGTTAATCTATGGTAAGCGAAGACCTTTGTTATCTTTGTGTTGAGCCTGAACCCATGAAAGAGCTTGAGTACATGTCCTCCTTGACCTCTTCCTCTGCTAAGACAATCCATGTACAGTACAGATGATAACCAGCTTGGCATGGAATATTTTTTCCTACTTAGTGCTAAACAGACTCCCTGGGACATGTTACTTGGCTTACCGTAATCTCTAATGACCTCCATCTGTAAGCCTGACAAATAGGGCCAGGGGGAATCACAATTTCAAACCAGCTGGGATATATATTGAGAAAACAAAACACAAAACAAAAGAAATCAGAAGTAGCAAAGAAACAAAAATCAGAGCAAATAATAAACATAGGATGCAATGAAACAGAAACAAGTTTGGTTGTCTTTGTAACCAGTTCACAATCTTGTCTCCCTCAATGGCAGAACTATATTAATGAACTCTGATAGAAGGGGAAATAAGTACATTAACATCTTATTCTTACTCATCCACAAACTAAGAAAGCTAAAATGTCACTAGGTGCAATAATTTTATAGAATATATACCTTCCTATACATACATGGTCCACTGCAAACCCAAATATTACACAGTAAATAAAAGGACCCATTATTAATTTTAACATATATACAGCTTAGGCAGATGCACTAACGTTTTATCATTCATGAATTTATAGCATCATTTAATCTTGGTATACTATTAACTAATTCAAAGTTTTAGCTATATTAAGATTCACTTAATCTTGTAAGTCCTAGAGTGCACTATAGAGTGCTAGAATCAAGAGCTTCTTATGTAGAACGTCAGTAAAACTTCTTTAAGACAAAGTTACTTTAGACATAATGTTGTGTGACTTTTCAAGGGGAGATGTGAACAAATGTATATTTATCCTAAGTAGGACAGGAGGATTCACTAAATAAATGATCCTTCTGAAGTCCTCTTTAGCAAACTCATGACTTTAGAATAGATGTAGACTTGAGGATGACTCGGCTAGCTGTATCACTGGAGAACCCATCCAAGCATGAGTAACTAGTTAAGAGAGCAGCGTCCTTGGAGCTCCCAATGTGCAGAAACTTAACAGGCTGGGACTTCCTCTGAGACAATCCTACCTCAGAGTCTGCTCTGCTCAGTCTGCTCACAATTTCTATTACCAGAGGGATAGGTTTTGTGAATCTTACAAGACTTTTTTACTTCTCTTCAAAAAGGAAAATTTTAATATGTGCAATAAGTATGTATAAATTAGAAGGAGGAGGAGGAGAAAGAGGAGGAGGAGGAGGAGGAAGAGGAGGAGGAGGAAGAAATTTTAATTTAACTTACCACAGTCATGTCTATTTTGCTATCGTGGTTTCTTTGAAACATACCATAGACATTTCTGTCATCAAATTTTATTGTGGCATGAGATTTGAGTGCAAAGGTAACTTTTGTTTGCTATATGTATTTGTTGTCTCAAAGGCCTTCCAGCTCTTTCTGAACTCTGATTGGCTGGTTTAGCTCAACTGTTATGGCCAAAACTCTGCTCCAAGCTGACTGAATCAAAATGGCTTCTCTAAGATTTGCTCTAATGACTTCTTATTGATTTGCTCAGCTTGGCTTTACAATAACTCTGATAAATTGTTCTAACCTTCTGGCTTCTTCTCATTTTCTCATTCATTATGTTTTTACTTTCAATATGTCTCTGAAAAACTATCATAGTAAAAGATCCTCCTCCACTCCCCCCGCCCCCACCGCCACTCCCCCGCCCCCACCCCCACTCCCACCGCGCCCACCGCCACTCCCACCTCTCTCTGCTGATTTTTTTAGGTCACCTCTCTTTCCTGTGCTGTTCTTGTGACAGTTGAGCCTATTCTATCTTTGACCCATTCTTTCAAATCTTTCTCTGAATCATAACTTTGTCTGCTCTTCAATTAGAAGTCACTTTTCTACATGGCTGCTTCCCCCTACAAACCAACCTTAGCTAGCCACCTTTAATTCCAAACCAACTTGGAATCAATGAGCTCTCCAGGAGCTCAGTACTGTCTTAGAGGAGCTGAACTCATTTCTTCTGGTGGTTCTAAAATTTACATTTGCTGGGAGTGATGTGGTACAGATAAAGGTTAGAAAGAAAATCTTAGATTAGAACATATAAGAACAATTACTACTCTCTAAAATGTAGAAGAATTTTAGTCCAGGGGCATGGTTGCTCTGGCAAGGGCTTACATCCAAAGACCTTCTAGATATTTGCAGAAAAATAAATACAGTGAATTGAAGAATAGTTTGTTTTTACACAATTCTTTAAGCATTTGTTCCTTGAAACTTAGGTAACTTTATCTATCTTAAAACCAGCTAATTTTATCTAAATATTGAGTTATAGTTGAAGTTATGGAGTATTTTTTCTTTTTTCTTTCAAGCACAAGTCCTTATTTTGAAAGTAAAAATTATAACATATAGAACTTACTAGAAAATGTATGTTTATGCGCTTTAGCTCCTTTTCTTATGTGGAAGAGCTTTATTGTAATTACAGAGTCACTATAATTCCATACGGACTATTCTTAACTCCCAGTAAGATAACTGAATCAAGAAAACATGTGCCAAATTTACTGTGTGCCTTCTAATGATTGGCTGCATTTTTAATGTATTATTGATTCATTGATCTCAAATATTTAAGTAAATTTAAATGAATTATTATTATAAAGGAGATACATTTGTTAGGAAAGATATATATGAACATACTAATGTGATGTGATACATATATATATATATATACATATATAATATATTCATCTGCCAAATCAGAGAAATTTGATGATATACTTCAGGCCATCACACACTTGATGTGAACTTTAATAATCTAGCACTAAGGAACTTTTTTCATGTAACTATATATTTCATAGACTGTCTAGTATTTTGATCAAAACAATGTTGAAATGGTACTGGAAAATATGGTTCTCAGGCCTGCTTCCAACATCAAATAATTGTAGCACTCTGGTGCCGACTTTACAATTCTCTAGAGATTTTACTGAAAAGTTGATATTTCATTCATTTTTAATATTCCTCCAGGCTGTGCCTTCTCCCTTTTCTGATACTTAGTAAATGGCATAGGGGAAAATTTTCTTGGTAAAACAAGTTTTGATTAATAGAGGCAATTTTTGTCTTGTCTTTGAAATACTGAAATAATAAGATGCATAAAAATAAAAATAATGATCTGAAGAATAGTTTGTTTTTACATAGTTCCCCAAGCATTTGTTCCTTGAAGCAGGCTATATAATTGCCCAAATGAAATCACTTTGCATTTTAGAGAGCAAAATATGCATAAGGTAAAGTATTCTTATTATAGAATTTCTGAATGCAAGTGTAGCCAATGGTAAACATTTAGTCTCATAATTAATATGACAATTGAATTCTTTTTTTTGTTTGTTTGGTTTTTTTTTTTTTTTTTTTTTTTTTTTCAAGACAGGGTTTCTCTGTGTAGCCTTGACTGTCCTGGAACTCACTCTGTAGACCAGGCTGGCCTCGAACTCAGAAATCTGCCTGCCTCTGCTTCCCAAGTACTGGGTTTAAAGGCATGTGCCACCACCTCCCAGCGACAATGGAATTCTTAAACTTGACACAATTTTGTATACATGTGGTCATAGTCATTTTTTTCTTTAAAGAAGCAGTCTCCTTTAAATTGTTCTGCATCGACTCTCTTCTCCCTTGACGATAATCTTTAAGAGTTTTCCCCTTGAGGGAATGGACAGGCCCACTGTTTTGAATTATTTTGCAGTATGTACTTGAAACAAATTAGTTGCTGCTGTTTTTTCATTTGGACATTTATGTCAAGAGACATGCCAGTTTCTTTCAAGGTCATCACCTAGATGCTGGAATTCTAATCAAGAGGAGGAAAAGATTCCATCAAGGAAGGGAAAAATACCCCTAAGGGGTAGGCATAAGATTGTGCTGGAAAACCAGGCGCTTTTAACTAGAAAGGGAGAAGAGAGTCGATGCAGAACAATTTAAAGGAAATTGTACAAGGAGTGTCCATAAAGCAGTTCTTGGGGGTTCTGAATTCTGAGTGTCTTCATAATTCTGTTGGTGTGTGTTCTTCATATAATTCATATGGGAGAAAGAAGTGAGAGTTCCTATAGTGTCCTCCTCAGAAAGAACATCGTATCAGAGCACTTCTACAGGAAGCTACCAGTCGCTATGATCTTTGGAAAGTCCTCATGTCTTTGCACCATTGAGATTTTACACATTTTCCTTTAAGGATCACCTGTCATTTATTCTCTCAATATAGCACTGTCAGTTGGGCAAAACAAAAAGGTTTTAAGGAAAATTGTCAGAATAACATTTTGAGGTATTCTTTTTTCTCCTTGTTCCATAAATGACTATTATCTTTGCCACACAGGGTAGCAAAAATGACTTTGTGGTCTTTGAGCAACTTTCCTTTCCTTACCTTTCAACTTTTCTATTGGATGCACTCTCTTATCTGTTTGCTCTCTTTCCAACTAATGACATTTTTTAGCTTTTCTATTATTCAGATTACCACCAACTATATTCCATAGAAAGAAACATTTTTTGTTGGTTGGATTTTATTGTTTACTTAACAAACTAGAGTCACGGGAGAAGAGAGAACATCAACTGAGCCATTGCCAAGATGGGGTTGGCCTCTGCATGAGCCTGTTAGAGATGATCTTAAATGATGATTGACTTGGAAAGGCCCGTCCCACTTGGGCAACACCATTTCTTGTGGAAGATGGTCTTGAACTATATAATAAGGATGACTAAGCATGAACCAGTGAGTAAGGCAGCATACCTGAGCTCTGCTTAATTTTTGCAACAATAGATTGTGACCTGGTATGTAAGCTAAATCAGCCTTTCTATCACCAAGTTGGAATCGGTCAGACTGTTTTATCACCGCAACAGGATGAAACTAGAAGGAAACTCTTTCTTATAGTTTTACTGTGATCTCTCTCCCATCTTCAATCCTTTATACGTAGGCATGTATTTGTACAGACACAGCTGCACATGATCTCTAAATATCTCTCATTATCTTACAACACATAATAAACTCTGACATGCTTTCCGTAGTGTCCTTAAGGACTGACATAATTTTGGAAGCCTAAATTATCTAAAAGCTTCACCAATGTTTTTTTCCTAATTGAGTGCTATAAAATGTAGCCAATTATTTTTTGTTTTGAGGAGGAGATAATAAGGTTAGTTAGATGAGGCATAGCAGATGCATAAACAAGAGGAAAATTCAAGTGATGGTAGGCATCCCCTCTCCTGTAATTAATTCACAGGGCAGAATAATCTCTTTACATCCTTTGGAATCACAGTTTCAGGAAGTGTTATAAGCCGTATATATCAAGCCATGGGACACCAGCATTCACTGATTTACTTCAATCTATGCAGAAGGTATATAATTGTCATTCATGATCACACATTCCAAACACTCCTTCATTGTGGCTCTACTTCACAGTACCAAGAATGAAGGCAACATGCTATTAAAACTCTCAAGATTTGCATGGCTGACTAATGAGAACTGCCAGAACAAAGTGTGTCTTAAACAATTGATCTCAAGCACTCACGTTTGTGGTTGTGTTAGCCCATGTTAAAATACTTCACTGGTAAATGAAAATTGGTAGCAAGGCAACGTATGCCCCAGCCAAGGGGATGCTATGCGAAATCCGTAATTAAGAGTGAGTACGGTGACAAAATGGAGTTCTGGGCACAGGTAGCAGGCATGTCTGGGAGAAGCTGTTACTGGAACGCTGGGAAGCAAGCATTTAGCTGACATGGATTTTCCTCTGACTATCCATTCTTTATTGTATTTAGCAAATTAGCAAGTGTGTTAGCTCGAGTGCCATACTCCTGGGATGGGGCAAAGATTTCGTCTTCTCTCTCTCATATTCCAGATTGACAGTTCCCTAGGGGGACAGCAGAAGTAAATTTAGACCTGCCCTGACGGAGGCGAGTCAGCTCATTAGCAGCTGCCTTCACAGCACTTTACCTTCAGCTCACAGATGGAGACAAGGGCTCTTTGAAGGCGATTTTGAGGCAGCTTCGCGTGGAGCAGTATAAGTGGGGTCTCTGTAAAGTATCGTTCCCCTGGAAACCAAGCGTAACAAATACCCCGTTGTCATCAGCTCAGGATGCCTTTAGTTCACACATAAATTCCGGGCTTGTGCAGAAATTTGCACAGTGGATGCCTGTGTTATCGATACACATAAGCAAGAGGTCTTAAGGATTGTCAATCAGCTCCATTATAGAGTCTTGAACTGATTTGAAAGAGCAGAGTGTTAAAAAGCCTGACATAAATTACCACTATATGATGTATGTGTGGTTCAGAGTTCCTGTGTGAAATATCGTATTCCTCCATGCAATTTAGAAGGAAGTATCAATTATAATTGAATTAGATAGTGTTTTACTATAGAGGCCTATCTTGTTAATTCAAATCCCAAGGATCTCACTTGTGGGACCAATCATAGTGGAATTCTATTTTATTAATAGTTTAATTCTATCCACATTCATTAGATTCAAAATACAAATGAAAAGGGTGTTATTTTCCACAGTGATTTTTGTCTTGGTACAGTCTCGATTCTAGTTCTGTCTGCTCCGAATCAGCAGATTTAACTGACTATGGATAAAAAAAAATACTTGAAAAAAATCTGCAGTGCATAGTTACAGACTTCTTTTCTCCATCTCATAAGTCACTTAGAAATATATAACAATCACTTAGACATTGGATTCAACATTTGTTATGCTTAGAGATGATGCATAATAATGGCAAGAAGTGCATAGATAATATTCAAGTTCTAATGTAGAACAGTTTAAGTGACAGATTTAAGCAATTGTAGATTTTGCTATATACAGGTGGTTCTAAAAACCCTAGACACACCCAGGAGAAATTATAAAGCATGAGTAGAGAAAATATGTAATAGAGTTTAAGGTGTATCTGATGATATCTGTAATGGATGTCTAGGTATTTAACTATAGATTTGAATAAGAAGTAAAAAGTAACTTTCAGGACTTAACATTTTTTACAAACGATTCCAAAGGTAAGTCTTAGGCAAAGATGTTCATTTAAAAAAACAAACAAACAAACAAACAAACAAACAAACAAACTGTTTGCCCCATCCCTCAGACGGGAGCCATGCCTATCTACTGGAGGTGGTCTCTACAGGTTCTATCTCCTCTTTGTTGGGTATTTTGGCTAAAGTCATCTCTTTTGGGTCTTGGGAACCTCTCCTCTCCCTGGAGTCTGTGAAGTTCTAGTGGCTACCCCAGTTCCCCATCCCCTACTGATACATATTTCTCCTCCATTTCCTGACCCTCTGTAGTCCTTTCCTGTCCCTTCCCATACTTGATCCTGCCCCCCTTTTCATCTCCCCACCTTGCTCCCTCCCAGGTCCCTCTCTGTTGATCCTGCCCCCCTTTTCCTCCCCCCACCTTTCTCCCTCCCAGGTCCCTCTCTGTTCCTCCTGTGAGTGTTTTGTACTCCCTTCTATGTAGGATTGAACTATCCACAATTTGGTCTTCCTTCTTCTTAAGCTTTATATGGTTTGTGGGTTGCATCCTGGGTCTCAAAAATTTTAACCCAACATTGCTCCTGTCCAAACGAAAGAAAGGGACAAAAACTGGAGCAGAGACTGAAGGAAAAGGCATCCAGAGATAGCCCCACCTAGGGACCCATCCCATTTGCAGGTACCAAACCCCAACACTGTTGCTGATGCCAAGAAGTACTTGCTGACAGTAGTCTGGTGTGGCTGTCCTGAGAAGTTCTACCAGTCCCTAACTAATACTGCTGCAGATAATCACAGCCAACCGTCAGACTGAACTCAGTGGACGAGCTAGGGGAAGGACTGAAGGAGCTGAAGGGGACTGCAACCCCATAGAAAGAACAGTATCAATTAACTGGACCACACAGAGCTTCCAGGGACTAAGTCACCAATCAAAGAGTATACCTGAAGGGATCCATGCATACGTAAGCAGAGGATGTCCTTATTTGGCGTCAATGAGAGGGGAGACCTTTGGTCCTGTAGAGGCTTGATACCCGAGCATAGGGGGATGCTAGAGCAGCAAGGCAGGATTCGGGGAGTGGGTGGAGGAGAACTCTTATAGAGGCACAGGGAGGGGGGATGGGATGGGGAGTTTTTGGAGGGGAAATCAGGAAAGGAGATAACATTTGAAATGTAAAAAATAAAATAATTAATAAAAAATTATTTATAAAAAGAGCTGTCTGTCTTTATGTGGCCTATGTGATTTACTTAGCAGCAGCAACCTAAATGTACCTACTAATGTCTCACATTCCCAACCCCAAACTTGGTTATGGCGTTGGGAATGTGAGACAAAACTTCCTTCCTGGTTCACATGTTTTATTCTGATAAATTCATATTTTTAAGTCCAAATTTTTGTACTTATTATTGAATATTTTCCATACTTACTACTTGCAGTGTCACTCATTTTGAGTGGCATGATCTTTATTAATAATGTTTTAAAACTATCAGGTCCATGAGATAGATTCCCTTGGAATTGCATAAAGAGAAATGGAGACATAAAGCAGTCAGGTCACTCCACTGACGTTTTATTGTGGCAGGTCTTTGAATATTCTTCTTTTCTTATTTAATCACTAGTTTATGATAGGCTACAATTCAACTCTACCTAATTAGCCTTTACAAGTATAATGGTTGATTAGTTAATCGAGACACATGCAGTTACTTAACTGCAATTTGATCTACTTAGGTTTGAAATATGGTTTTTCACAGTCACCACTGTCAGAGGATGAAACCCTTCCTCTTTAATTCCTTGCATACTTAATGTCTCCTTGACTTGAGCACCACTGGATCGTAGCAGAGCTGCTCCGTGAATTTTTGACATACGCTGAAGTTTTCACTTTTTAGCTCTTATTCACATAGCTCTAAGTGCATTACAAAAAAATGCTGAAGCCGAATGTTTTTGTTCCACTCTGTGTTACTAATGGGATTTTGCCAAGGAGCATGACCTCTAATCATATTAATATTTAATCAGGCAATAAACATGCCTCACTGTGAAGCTCAAAGGCAACTGAATTCTCTCTTGTGATGATTTTTCTATTAAATTGACAAGGATTTCTTTCGCTTTATCTCATTATTGTAAAATTGAGGTAAATGTCTCAGTGTTCAATTCCCTGTAAATGCCCTAAGGGTCTGTTCTTAACTTTCTTACCTGAATAAATGAAGTATACAAAAGTGAAATTTATATACTCCCCAAAGCTTTCTTCAGAAACGACCTAAAAATCAAAAAGAAAGAAAAAGAATCTACAGAGTAAACAAAACAAAACAAAACAAAAGAAAACAAACCAAACAAAAACAAGAAAACACAGATTTATTGTGCAAAGGTTTTGAACAAAAGTAAAGAGAGATATTCAATAATTACTTATAAATGCTAGCATTACAAAATATCACATTTATTTAAAGTTTGACAAAGAAAGGGATACTGATACTGATTTAATAGTAGAAACTGGCCCATTATATTTCCAATATATTTTAGTATCTGTCCCTGCAATCTATTGTCCCTGTCATCTACTTCTGGAGAATGCAATAAATTTTTTAGATCATCTCCCATGCACTGACATCATACTGAGGCACTGGAAGTTCTTTTTTTTTTTTTTTTTTTTTTGAGTGTACACTGATATTGTGAGTTCCCTTTACTGTTTTTTCCTCTTAAAAAGTCATTGATGCTTCTCTCTACTTCTCTTCCTCTTCATTGGCCTTGGATGCTCATCAGTTCCAGGGTGTGCAGGTCCAAATAGAAGCTAGGATCACTATAGATCACTTGTGTTTTATCTAAATATTTATAGAGCATATCCACCATTCCAATTTCACAAAAATACATCTATTGGTTATAGTAGTCACATGAAATGAGCTAAGACATGATCTTATTTGTCTTTTGGAAAATGATATAAATGTTGTAACTGTGGTAGAGTTATATATTTCATTAATTAGTCATTTATTTTTGTGTTTGGATTTGTCTTTTTCATTATTAAAAAGTTGAAAAGCTAGTTAAGAGATGAAAAAAGATGTGTGTGTGTGTGTGTGTGTGCACAAGCAAGCACATGTGAGCAGGTGTGCACAGGAACCCATGCACACACATACATGCACAAATATGTTATCAGTTGGAAGTAAAGGAATACAAGGATCCTCTTCCTCCAGGCTACTCTGAAGTGTATATGGTTTTTCATGTATCTGATGCATTACACAAGTGTTTCAGGGAACAGCTCTGTGTCTGAGGACGTTCAGTATTACTGGCTGTCAGAACTGACGAGGCTCAACCATGCAAGAGGGCTGGAGCTATTTGGGGGGCATGTTTAATGGTAAATATCTCCCCATTTCAATGTTGTTAGCACATATCCTTATACTCGCTCATCTAGAACGCTATGGTTGCTTTTGTGTAGCATCTTATATTCATGAAACAAAATACACTCCATGCTCACTTTGCTCTGCAACATGCATTGCTTTGGTTGCCTGACGATCTCTACTTGCTATTTCAAAACTTACACTAAGAAAATGCAAGGCTGTATTTGCTCCAAAATAACTCATATCTCCTACGAAGGTTGTTTATTCCTTTGCTTTCTTTTCTTTCAGTGATTCCTTTCTGACAATCTGAAATAATTACTTTTCAACATCGAATGCTGCACGGGTATATTTGGTGCTTTGCTATCATGTGACAAAATTCTTACTTGAGTTATATTTTGAAACAAAAGAAGTTATTTCTATTTCAGAAGAAATTTAAGCAAGGCTCATAATGAACCGTCTAGAAAGTAAAACTGTTGCTGGAGATTTATTAAGCACTAGTTCCAAAAAAATGCCGTGCAGTACAAGAATAATTCCCAACATTCACGCTCCTAACTTCATTTCCTCCAGAAAGAAAGACTTGGAAAAAACTATTAAAAAGATATTACCTGTTGTTCAGGCACCAAAATAGCATTTTCCAGAAAACTCTACCAAGCAATTGAGTGTGATTGGATGATGCTCAGTCAGGGCGAGGGCTACCCTGGCATTGACATTTTCCTTCCTCACTTAAATGATTAAACCTTTGTTCAATTAGATCAGGGGATTTAATTTCTTTTCGAGCCTTTATGAGTTTCTGATATAGGAATGATCCAAGGCAGAACACTCTAGAAAATTAAGCAGAGGCACACTTTCAAACAGTCTGTCTTGCACCCTGTGGAGGGCACTCATGGACCATCAAACATAGCCCTTTGTTTCATAGGCAGCTCCCTGATTATCATTTTTAAGGCAAATTCTGTCTTGTTTGCTCTATTTTCTCCAAGTATTCCTGCAGGAAGGCTTTACCAAAAGATCTGAGACTCAAATGGAGGCAACCACTCTTTTTTCTTTTTCGTTCTTAAAGGTCTTAAAGGCATTTCTATCTACCTGGGATCAAGTCATGATTTTACTTGCTAAGCAAATTCAATATTATAATTTCTAATTTCTACAGAAGATGAACAGAATAAAGATGCAATGAGAAAAATCATTAGTGGAGTGTTTACATTTTAACAAGGGTCATCTATAATGTGACAGGTGTGAAAAGCACTTTGTAGTAAGTTAAGAAGCTGTTGTTTCACAGAGAGCAGAAGGATCTTCTCCTTGTGAAAAGGAGTAAATAGGATTCTCAGGTGTACATGATCATAGACAGATAGAGTCTGAACCTTTTACAATCTAAATAAGGGCATCTCATGAGACTGTGGGAGATCTGTCCTCCAAAACAAGTATCTACTAGAATTGAAGGAAAATACTGACTTTACTCTGTGGATGTTGTTCAGATACACAATTGAATTAAAAATGAAGTCCACACTAGAAAGAATAGGGGTTCTGACCTTTTTGACAATGCCTATGAGAACCTGGAACTCACACATGGCATGTAAGCCCCAACATTTCCACATTTAGGGAGGATTTTATCAGTGAGAATCAAGTGTTTTCTAGGTAAGGAGGAAAGTATAGAAGGAAGAAAGTAGCATTATAAAAATATTTTTACATTGTATCGAATAGTTATTTTATGAAAATATTGATCACTTACTGATATGCTGAGAAATTCCAAAATTGCCAGGTGTAGCCAAAATTCCACTTGAACCCCTTTATCTCATTCTATCTGAATGATACATTTTAATATGGTAAGACTAGAGGCATATTCTATCTATCTATCTATCTATCTATCTATCTATCTATCTATCTATCTATCTATCTATCCATCCATCCATCCATCCATCCATCCATCCATCTATCTATCTACCTACCTATACATGTATATGACTTCTAAATATATAAAAGAATACTCTAGATTGCCATTTATATTTTACCAAATATTTAATAATGGGAATTTCTGGAGGATGAATGGAAAAATCTCATTATTTAGAGAAGTGTTTCTAAACTATATGATGATAATATACACAGGAAGAGAACTCTCTAATGTAATGGATCAAGTATTTTTATTGTTTTTTTTTTGTGAGATTAAGTGAAACACACCTATTTTCTCAGTTTAAATCTACTTTGAAAGGAGCAAATAAAGTTTCATTATATTCTTTTTTATCGTGTGAAATTGTGAAGTGGGATACTAGGTTAGGATTTTATGTATCATTAGTGTCTGAGTCTTGGGCGGTGGAAGGTGTTTTCAGAAGCCAGTGTTGTTATAGAACACAGCTCTCATGTCTGTATTACAAGGAGCCTGAACTCCTTGTCATACCTGTCAGACTCCACTTGCTTGTTTCTCTATAGTTCCAAACTGCAGCTCAATCTGGAGAGACAAGGAATTTTCAAAGCATGAGATCCCTATGAATCACAACACAAATCTCCACTCCAGCTGCTGATAAACAATACCTTAATTCTCAGGAAAAAAGTCACAGATAGACTTCCCTTGAACTGGGAGAGTCAGACTTCAGAACCACTTCTAATGCTGAACAAGGGTTCTGAAGGGGAGGGTTTCCAATTGTGTTGTTTTTTTTCCTGTTTTACTCCCAGTGACGATGTTTGAGTGTCATATGATTTCAAACAATTTTTGGGACTCATCACTTTCAGTTGGCACGTTTTTCAGAGAAATGATTTAGAATTTTCTTCTAGATAGTTGAGTATCTAGCTTGGGAGCTTTTAAGTTTGATTTCACTTTGCTGCTTATGCATTAGACAAAGAACATTTCTGAGGGAAGCTTAATTAAATCCACTGTCACCAGGGGATGTTCGCATCAGTAGTCCTCTTTCCCCGAGGTCCCCAAGTCATATTAGGACACCATGAAGCATCCCCAGTTAATGATACTTGCCTAGTGACTATTTTCTCACAGAACAAATAACTTGTAGGCAAATGACCTGTTGTCATGTTGATCATGCTGCTCTGGAGTAAAGAGTTTTTCCATAGTTAACTTGATTTTCAAGGTGATTGGAAATCTTCCATTTAAACATAGTGTTTGGTCACATCTAGAAATAAATTTCATCCATAGCATGTTACCTGTTATGAATTTTTTCTTTAGATTCCACATTTAAAGATGTGAGTTGAGTCAAAGACAAAAACAAATAAACAAACTAGCAAACAGAAGCATTGAAAGGTTAACAGGTCAATGCAAAAAGAATGAAAACTTGTGCTTAACCTTGTCAAACTGCCAGGATGTAGACAATGCGTGTTTACAATCCTGTAACTCTTCGTGGAAGATGTTCTTGATAAATTGTGCTATACCCTTGGAAGAGATTCATTTGGGGTCATACTCCTGGTACATTTTTCTTTTAAATTTAAAAATTCTATATCTTAGCTATCTTGAATATTGCCCATCAACCATGTTCAGTGTCTTGTTGTCTAATATAAAAGGATAGAACTGGCAGTCCTCTGCAGCACTCCAGCCATTACAAGATGGAGGGATAAATGCACCACTCCTTGATGGCACAGGTCATTGGGGGAATAACAGAAGCAAATGATCTATTCCCAGACACTGGGCATCCACTTATTATTCTGGATACCATTTGCTGATTTCTAGTCTAAAGGATTTAATGTAGCTCTTGCTCTCTCTCTTGCCCTCTCTTGCTCTCCTGCTCTCCCCTCTCTCTTGCTCTCTTCTTCTCTTGGCCCCTCTCTTCTTCTCCTCTCCTCTCTTTCTTCTCCTTTCTCCTTCTCTTCACATAGTCATGGCTGGTCTCTTTTCTCCCTTTTCTATAATAAAATACCTTATGATTAAAAAAAAAGACTTTGATGTAATCATGTGTCTGGGGCTGTCCCATGGAACACTGTCAGTTTTTGATTAAATATCTGGTAACATTTCTATTTTGTGGTAGAGACTGCATCCAGTACTAAACATTCTGTACTAATATTCTAATTCTAATTAGTACTAATATTCTAAATTGTTCTAAATATTATAATTTCTGTGATTATTTTATTGTGGGAGTTTAGTTCTTTGTATATATTTATTTATGGGAAAAAATTAAAAAATGAGGTTTAAGCTCCTTGGACTAACATTCCAGACAGATTATCTGAAGGTTAATATTGATTTCCTTGTTAAGTCAAACTTATTGCCTTTTTAATGTGTATCTTTATTTTCAGAATAAGAATTTAAGAAGAACAGCAATTTTTAGTAAAAATTTCCATATGTATCAGGGTTTTAATTAGTCTTTGATTATTTTTCTGATATTTCATTATTTATAATAGTGTTTTTTAGTTAGTGACTCTGTGCATATAAATAAGCTTACTAGAATTTCCACAAGCTCAATTCCAATTTCACAATATGAACAGAAACAGTGCATAGTACTTGCTTTATTATGAAATACTACTTTTTTCCTTCTTGAGAAAAACCTCTCATCTCTACCATTTACTCCATCTACAAAGGCCATGAAACCCAAAGAAAAAAAATGCAAATACAAACACACATACATACATACACACACACACACACACACACACACACACACAAACACACACTTGTATATACAGTGATATTTTTTTATTAGATATTTTCTTTATTTATATGTCATATGATTTCTCCTTTCCAAGTGTCCCCTCCAAAACAAAACAAAAACAAAAAAAAAAGCAAAACATAAAAACAACAACAAGAACAAACCCCTGTTCCCCACCCCCAGCTTCCTACCCCGCCCTCTCCTGCTTACTGGCCCTGTCATTCCCCTACACTGGGGCACAGAACCTTCACAGGGCCAAGGGCCTCTCCTCCCATTGATGACTGACTTGGTCATCCTTTACTATACATATGCTGCTGGAGCAGTCAGTCCCACCATGTGTACTCTTTGGTTGGTGTTTTAGTCCCTGGGAGCTCTGAGGGTACTAGTTAGTTCATATTGTTGTTCATCCTAAGAGACCGCAAACCCTTCAGCTCCTTCAGTCCTTTCTCTAAGTTCTTCATTGGGGACCCTGTGCTCAGTTCAATAGATGGCTGGGAGCCTCTAATTCTGTATTACTCAGCTATTAAAAACATGAATTTATGAATTCTTAGGGAAATGGATGGATCTGGAGAATATCATCCTGAGTGAGGTAACCCAATCACAAAAGAACACACATGGTATACACTCTCTGATAAGTGGTTATTAGCCTAGAAATTAGGAATACAGGAAGTACATTCCACAAACCACAAGAAACTCAAGAAGAAGAAAGAACAAAATGTGGACACTTCATTCCTTCTTAAAATGGGGAACAAAATACCCATGGAAGGAGTTGGAGAGACTAACTATGGAGCAGAGACTGAAGGAAGGGCAATCCAGCCTAATACAGTGATATTTCTAAAACATTGAAGTCATCCTGTTATGCATAGTTTGTGCCATTTCCCTTATATTTGATATGTTTACAAAGTAAGACACAATAATTTCAAAAGAAGTCTGTATTTAAAAAAAAACTAAACAATGGTGACAGAAGGTAAATATTTTTTATGTCATGAATATATGAATATGTGCTGTGATTGCTTTTTAAGTGGTCATTTTTGATCAAGTGAAATTATAATACATATTTCCAGAGTGTATCATTGAGCTGGTGTCCAAAGTCTGTAACCTTATGTCAAGAGTGGATGATAACAATGAGGATATCTG